>MJUU01046615.1:0-42400 GCA_002080025.1 Modiolus philippinarum | reverse complement strand
ATACACCATTTGTTGTTTGTCCGCCCTACGTATAAATACGTCACAAACGTGTCCGCCCCCATGTGACCAACTTCATGACGTTTTAGGCTCTATGACGTGACGTTTTTTATACTGTGACGCATTGAAATGTAGTCTGGTAAATCTTGAAATCATATGTCGGATATGGTCTATTAGGCAATAAACCCCGGTTCTACTAAAAATATGTAGTATAATTTGCGAAATGGAAATATTGTAAAGATTTGGCAAATCATAGTGGTTACAAGGTTTCAGATGAGATAATCTAAATATTTCTTTATTGGGTGCAATAATAATTGTTGTTTGCACAAACGGGGGTGTTTATGTTATTTTAAATATGCTTAGGATAATTATATATGCTTAGGATATATGTAGACGTTTAAATTTTTAATATACGGTAATTGGAAGCTTAAACACAGCACCCATTCAATGTTTAGCTTTCTACCGAAACATTATCATAAACTAGGATTAAACAGAACTCCAAGTCGTGGCTAAACATTATCCACACCTTACCAAAACATTATCCTTCACTTCTGCAAATCGATTTTGTTTGAGTTCTGCGTCTTAATGAGCTTTCAGATTTTAGATATATTATATATGTAGCTTCTTATACCTACGTATAAAGTATCATTTCCAGAAAAAGTGAAATTAAAGGTTTATTTAGTGATCAAATTTTAGTACAAAATTTACACGTTTCTGCTTTAGCATATGCTCATATTTGCATAGATTTTACCAAAGTTTGGTCAAGAGGAAGCTCAGTAAATGACACATCAATGTATGTAACAAGGGGGATATTTACCTGTTAATTGCATGTTTTTTGGTGAAAAGTCTGTTTGTTGACATTTTTTGAAACAAATTTAGGTAGATATAATTTCCAGTTTAAACCTTGTGGTGAAATGAAGTGAATAGTTCAAAGTATGGAAACCACATTGTGTGTAAAAAAGAAATGGCATACATGTATATACCATTACTTTTGTAAGAAAAGTTTTATATATTTAAAGTACACCATGTTTTGACGTGCATGCACCTCAGTATTTGTTCATTTATGTTTATCAGTTGGAAATAAAGGCTGATTTTTGCGGTTCTCGATTGGTTTTTAAAATTCGTGATTATTTAAATACATCCATTACATAGAATACTGTTTAGACAAAACCTAATTTCTTAGTACTCTCCTGAAAATATCTTAGCATATTTGTTTCTGTTTTAGGTCATTGGGAACTAAAAAGCATAATATTATAATTTCTATTCAAAATCTCCTTAAACATGCTTAATTTCATTGAAAGTCATTATAACTAAACATATTTTATTCATCCCCCTTCAACAACAACACAGAAAAAATGAATGCAAAGATAAATGTTTACAGGTATATTAGAAATTTGTTTCTGAATCACAATGCACACATGTAAATAATTTAACAGCACATCGCATATGTATATGTTATCGGGCTCTTGACAGCAATGTATCGTAAAATATCAAGCCGTGGGCCAGAATATGAAGCACAGGGGCGAGTGAGCGAAGCGAACGAGCCCCAAGCTTCATATTCTGGCGAGCGGGCTGATATTTTACATCAGCTGTCAAAAGCGCGATATCTTGTTTATCATCCTTTATTTTACATTTTAGATTAGTATTTATTGAACCAAGGTTTCAAATTCTCCCAAATTTGCGCGGGAAATTCAACAAACATGTCATTCTTGCCTTTTTTTTTTAGCAATTTTCAGCTTCAAAAACATGTTATGTAGTTTTTATTTTATTTTAGCGGCAAAGGTTTTGCAACTGGATAAACATTTTGACCGAACTAACTCTATATAATAACGATTTTGAATGTTGCAGCAGCCTTTCTTTGTTACGATATTCTTTCGCTCCTTGGAGCTTTTATGACGTCATAATGTGAAAACTTCAAAGCCAACGGCCTAGTTTCTACAATTTTTCTGACGTCTACTTTATCTATCTGTGTAATCACGATTCTGGTTTGAATGCATAATCGGAAAGAGCAAATGCAATAGATGTTTATTTGCATCCGTTTGATTTCGTGTGAAATCTTGAATAAAAGTTATAAACTTTGGAAGAATCCCTTGATATATCCAGGTCAACCTCTGATATATCTTTGAAAAATACTTGTTAATAAGAAAGAACAATAAGGTATATAATCAAATAATATCGATGCAATAATAAATCAGAAATTTATGAATAGAGCTTTCTACCATATACAATCATTATTTATAAACGTTTTATGTCTATGAATTTCTTTAGTTATTGGTTGTGATCACATTTGTAAATGTTTCGTGTCATATGCATCTCTTCGGTTTTTAGTTGTTATCATTTTGGTGCCCTTTCTTATTGTTTGCAAGCTTGATTTTTCTTATTTTTCGCTGGCTTATTGTTTGCTAGCTTGAGTCTGGTTCAATAACCAACGTATAGAGACTATTCAAGCAAAGAATAATTATAAACTAGCAAATTTTATCTTTTCAATTATAGAAAATGACATTTATTGAGATTTGCAATATTTTAATATTTCCTTCAAACTTAGATGAAATACTCAATAGACAAATCAACAAGTCATCGAGTAACTTGTTTACCCGGGCCAGTTAAAATATCGCATTTTTTATTTTTCAAGTCGATTTATGAACAAATTTTTATTTAGTTCCCATATAATTACAGAAATTACATTTTTGATTGTTCATAAATAACAAAATACCGAGGTAACTGTGAATTTATTTCACAGTGAACAAAGACAAAACCCATATGTAATAAAGTAAGTGAGAACCGAACCGTCAGTGTAAAAACGAACAATCATTGACAAAGGTAACAATCTAAACACCAAGAAACAGGGAAACCACATGAGTACGGGACAGAAAAGAAAAATGAAGACATACTGAAAGATGGACAACACGGACCCAATGAAAACATGGCTTAAATAAGGTGCACCGGAAGAGTAAGCATGTTAAACATGTTAACTCTGGTAGTAAAGTCAAATTCGGTAAAGAAAAACAAACAATGGCTGTCAAAAGAGAGATCTGTATCTGGGAAACAGATATCCCATGGCTGTAACAACCATAAAACTTCTGATGTGATGACTTCAAGTTATTTGAAACAAACCTTTGCTTCAGTAGCCTATTTGTATGCAACTGGGCTCTATCAAGATAGTCACTGTATCAATCACATGCCCTTGAGTAGCGAGTGAGTTTGGAGATATGAATTCCATATGCTGGGCCTTTTAGAATATTGCTACAAAGAAAAAGGAAGTTGACCATTGGAAAAGTGAAGTCATCGCGTCTGTAATTCAGCCTAGTTTACAGTGTACCTCTGTTGTCAAGTTCAAAATGCAGGTCAGAAGTGAGGCCGATGTGGAAGTATCTGTTGTATCCTTAATTTCGAGGTCTTTTGATAGATAAGGTGAACAAAACCATCAAAAAGTGATGAAATATTATCAACATAATAAAAGCTGAAATTAAAGGACTGTGCCAGTTTTTTTTATCTTTTTTTGAAGCAGCTCTGCCATGAATTCAGCCTCAGATCGGCTATAGGAGGTGCACAGTTTGTGTCCATTGGAATTCCGATGGTCTGTTGAAAAGCAAGCCCTCCAAACTGGACAAATATATATTTTTTTAATCAGACTCTCACATTTTAGTTATTTATTCCTCTGTATATTTTTTCTGTTGATCTAAGTCATATTTCTCAAAGTATGCTTGTTCTCTGCCTATAATAATCTTATTAAATCTTCGTTCGCCGTTCTTACAGGAGAAGTATCTATAAATTATTTTTTTCAGCCGAGATTTCAGATATAATGAGGAATGGCAGTATAAAATGTGGGAAAATCAAAAGTTTACATGTTGTTACAGTGTGATAATAATCTCGATTTTCAAATGTCAAACAAATCTTTAGAGTTTTGAATATCTACATTTGTAAAGCTCTGTCATTAGCTGATTTTGGCTATACATTTAGATCATATTTGGGTATTTGTCCTCTATCAGTTTTTTAACATCTTTGATTTTATCGTCTTCCAAACGTTTAGATTTTATCTGCACCGAAGAGACATAAGTTGTCGAAATGCGCATATGCAGAAAATAAATTCACAGTAACTTTGGTATTTATTTATTTACACCACATCTTGAAAAAGTTTTATCACAATATTTTTCAAGGCACTCTTGAACGACTGTCAAGATAGAGACTAACTGCTCAGATGTAGGTTTTGTAGAACATTTTGCAAATTAAGCGATGAACTGTTGTTGATAGATTTAAAGCTAACATTATCAACAACCTTCATTTTTAGCATCAAACGGTCGCATCTACAAAATTTGGAGTAAAACCTTTACAATCAAAACAAAATAAACAACGTGAGATATCAATAGTATGTATAAAATGTTATATAAGGTAAAGTAGAAGAAAACATTTCATGACAAATAGGAAATATTTCCCAAAGGCAGCAATCGTAAAAATGTTTCAGAAGACAACAATAATTAACTGTAAAACCAGTAATCTACCATAATATTTTTCTTAGTTTTCCTGAAATAGGTATTCCCAGTGTGGGAGAGGTCTGATCGTTTGGATTAAGAAACTATAGTTAGTTGATGTCGCCTATTATCGAGCGTACTTAATTTTTTTTTCTTTTAGCATGTTTTCTTTTTTTTTAATCTAATTTTTTTTATAAGTTTTGGTTTTTAATTATTTCAGCTACGAAAGATTTTCTGCTTCTAGTTTATTTGATAAAGCTGAGATTTCATGGATGCATTAGGCGCCGTAAAAGCTTTTGGTACATTAATCAAAAGTTGACTTTTTAGTTGACTATTTATTCTAACTCGCCTGGGTTTACCTTGGGACAGCTCTGCTATCACTTTGCGACCGTCCTCCGTGCAGCGTAAACTTTGAATTCAAAAACCATCTCCTTTGAATTAGAACCATACTTACCAATGATAGACCTGCGTTGTTTTTTTAGGTTTGCTGCTCATGTAAGAATGTCGATTGTGTAAATAGATTTCAACATTTGACCTTATGGAAAACACCTTCTACGACCTCCTCGAAACCTACTGTAGCAATTGGAACAAGTCTTATTTTTAATGTTGGCCTTCACCAGAGAAAATAGACTGACAATGGATATATTTGAAAACGTATTCAAAGATCGTGTACTCTGAGACTACTATAGCAATGGAACTAAATTTAGTCCCCATGGGCTTATATGATCCCCTGCAAAATAGGTTTCGGTTGCGCCCTTCCAAGATAGCCGCCATTAGGGAATATAGTTTATCATTGGGTCCTTTGTAAAAACATTAAAAGATCTTGTCTTTTGGTAATACCAACAATAGACTTTGGGATGATATTTTTCTAAAATAAGTGTATTTTTCGGTCTGCACTTTATCCAAAATTGTTCGACGGGAAACAATATATGTAGTTTAACCTTGGAGTAAGTATGGAAACGCTTGCAGTTTTTAAACATCTTTGAGTTTCTGGTCTTCCTAATGTTTAGATTTTATCTGCACTGATGAGACATAAGTTGTCGAAATGCGCATATGCAGAAAGTAAATTCACAGTAACTTCGGTATTTAGTTATTTGTTACCACTGGGTCGATGCCACTNCTGGTGGACTGTTAGTTCCCGAGGGTATTCACCAGACCAGTAGTCAGTACTTCGGTGCTGACCCGAAAACCGATTATATTTAGAACCTTACAATATCTAAATTTTTGTAAATTTTGTTGAAAACTTAGGAGTATCTCCCTCATGCAAAGCTCTGTCCTTAGCTGATTTTGGCTTTACATTTAGAACATATTGGTTATTTATTCTTTATCAGTTTTTAAACATCTTTGAGTTTCTGGTCTTCCAAATGTTTAGATTTTATCTGCACTGACGAGACATAAGTTGTCGAAATGCGCATATGCAGAAAGTAAATTCACAGTAACTTCGGTATTTAGTTATTTGCAATGATGTCATTTGACACAACATGGCAAATTGAAACCATTTATTTTTAGACTCTTAAAGATGGTCTTTTATCCATGGTTTATGTGAGCGACCACAAGATCACACTATCTATCATAGTAAAAACTAATTGGGCTGTCAGAAAGGACAGCTATTTTTGCACTGTAGAGAAATGTAATCGAAATTGCCATATGCAGATACCAAATTTATAGTACGTTCGAAATTCGAAATGGCCATATGCAAATACTAAATTTATAGTACGTTCGGTAGTGGCAACCCTTTTTTCAAAATTTATGTCCAAAAGTTTTGCAACCCAATAAATTAAATCACTTCAACGATTTCAAACTGTATGGTTGCTAGTAAAGATTAAGTAAAACATGGCCTTGACAGTTT
This sequence comes from Modiolus philippinarum, assembly GCA_002080025.1. Classification (NCBI taxonomy): domain Eukaryota; kingdom Metazoa; phylum Mollusca; class Bivalvia; order Mytilida; family Modiolidae; genus Modiolus; species Modiolus philippinarum. The sequence goes on along the minus strand of MJUU01046615.1, from coordinate 36,085 downwards.
CCAGACATTTACCAGGCAAGCTTAAAATCGTTTTTTTTTAATTCAATTATTGAAAATTAATATTAAATGTTTTCAAAAAGCATTGTTTCTAGGTAAAATTCGGAAAAAATACCCTGTCCTTGAGAGTTTCGGGAAATTTACCAAAATTGGAATAAAAAATAATTTCAAATGAAAATGGTCAAAATGCAATGCAAATACAATAAATTCTAAAGGTATTAATGCTAAATAGAATAGCCAAAATTGGTCTTTAAAACTTTCTGGAAATTTACAAAAAAGTTACTAAAATAATTTTGGTATCCAATTGGTCAAAAAGTATTTCTTTATCTAAACAAATTCTTAAGGAATTGTTGCTAAGTAGACTTCCAAAAACTAAGTGGTCTTTGGCACTTTCATGAAATTTACCAAAATTTGGTATTAATTGGGGAAAATGTTTGTTGTAATTCAAACAAATGCTTTCAAACACATGCCAAAATACACGAGTCTTTGATATTTTCAGGAAAATTTCCAAAGTTGGGACTGAAATAAAAAATCTGTATCGAAATGAAATCCGTAAATCCAAAAATGTAGGAGGATGTCAATCCAAAAACTCTTGACAACTGTCATATTTAGATAAATTTACTGAATGTGCTGGATTGAGAGTTAATCTGGATAAGACAGAAGCCATATGGGTTAGTTAAAAAAAATATAATACACGGAAAAGATTCTGCCGGAGAAAAAATATCTTTGAATTTAGTCTGGTAAATTCAAACTATTTGGTATCAATTATTGTTTGATCGAGGAAGACAAAACTCCATGTAATTTTACTGAAAAAATCAATAGAGTTAAAACACTTTTAAACTCTTTGGCATACAGAGAACTTACATAAATCGGAAGTTACTGTTTCAAAAAACTTCGACCCTCCCAATTTTTGCACAGTGTTTTACCGTGTTACCAACTCCTCTCCGCTGCTTTCATATTTAAAGAAATTCAAGATATCTTCTATAATTTTCTATGGGATGGTAAAAAAGACAAAATTAAAAGAAATGTTATTATTAACTGGTATCAAAAAGGAGGCTTGAAGATGTCACATAAAAATCATTTTGCCATGCGTTAAAATTCATTTGGTTCCATAAGTTATCAATCGGAAACCCTAAAATTTGGCAAAATTTTAAAGTTTCAAATGGTATAACTCCAGAACCACTTCGACCTCTGAACCCCAAATTAAACTTGGTCTGAGTTTTATAGGAAACAACTTACATACCAAATTTGAAGACCTTATGTTATTTCGTTCACTAGTTATCAGTCGGAAACCCTAAAAATCACAAAATTTCAAAGCTTCAAGGGGCATAACTCCAGAACCCCTTAAACCTCTGAACCCAAAATAGAATTTGACCAGATTATTTCGGTAAATAAATTTCATACCAAGTTTGAAGACCTTATGTTATTTCGTTCACAGGTTATCAGTCGGAAACCTTCGGGGACGGACAGACGGACGGACACACGACTGAGGGTATCACATAATACCTCGCCACTATGTGTGGCGGGGTATAAAAAGGAAATATTAGATACCCTGGCAAGAAAATTAAATCCTTACTGGAGGGATATCCTTGTAAATTTATCTAAACTTAAATAACCAATTAACTGTAAAGAGGCTGTTGGTATTCTGAGTCAACCCATATGGCTAAATAAAAATGTGAAATCAATGGAATTGTGTGAAAAAAAAACATATTTTTTAAATAATGATATTGTAGCAGAAGATAACAAGTTTTACTTATGGGAGGAATTAAAAATCAAATTTCATCTTCAAAATAAATTGCATGCAATATAAGGGCCTATCAAATTAATTTGTAGGTTTACATCCACCTATAACACAAATTCGTGTGTGGGTCGGAGGGTTTTATTTTATTTTATTTACCGATTTTCACTAAAATTGATAGGAATTTAAAGAAAATTTCTGAATAATTGAAAATAAAAAAATGAGCTTAGAAAAAATGGGGCGGCTGGGGATAAAAATCTATTAATTAATTTGATGTTGCCTAAAAGTGTATTAACTACTGTTCCAAGTCCTTGGAAGAAAACAGTTTTAGAGGGAGGAAAAATTGATCATGTTCAATGTAAATTCATAAAAAAAATAAGGGGGAATACTACCTGGAATGTTGGGATTATTTGTTTCAAATTCCTTCTCAGTAAAAAACAGATTCAAAGCTCCAGCTGCAGGCTACGCATTTAAAATTATTGCATAGAATTATTATAGGGATTCAAGATGAAAATCCTCAAAATGCCATGTTAAACAATGCTTGTCTTACATCAAATATTATATTCATATCAGCAAATGCAAGGGTACGGAACTTTCTTTTCGAGGGGTACTTGAATTTTAAAATTATCTATTGCTAATGAAAAATTAGCAACATACTATTTGACCCCTTCACAAAGAATTTTAGTTAATAAAAAATGGGAATTTTTGGAGGCAGTACTCAGGGGTTAAAACATCATTTATTATGAATATTATATTATAAAATTATATATATATATATATATATACGTCTGAAAATCAGCCCAACATTCATTGGAAGTTCCCTCTCCGGGATTCGAACCATCACTGTTGTGACATCTATGGCAACACCGCCTGCACTACGTCCAGCGTCCTAGACCACGCGGCTACCTAGGCTATATTAAAATATAGCTTTCGGTAACCGGGTGATACCTCCTCGTAGGTTTAATCTAGGGTTGTAACGCAGTACATGATGTGTAGGTGCTTGTGCAAATCAGCTGTGTAAATAGCAGAGAGGATTCAATGTCTTTCGACAAGGAATGCCGCCACACAAAGTTATAATTTTTATATAGTTGTCTGAAGTACAGGGATGGGGTCGATTACTTTTAAATGTAATTGAATACATTACAATTACTTTGCTTTTAAAATGTAATCAATTACATTACAATTACAGCATTTTTTATTTGTAATTGATTACAATACATTACTTTCCTCTGCTTTAATCATGATTACAAGTGATTACTTATGAATACATGTGTCTTTGTAATTATTTACATTACAATTACAAGTAATCTAAAAAGAGCTTGCTTACAGAATACACATGATTACTGAAGAATTTGTAATCAATTACAGCTGATTACAATTAACGATTACGATTACCCCAAGCCTGCTGAAGTATGTGACAACTCTTCATACTATACCTGTCCAATGGATAATATCGTGAGACATTATACTGGGCTTGATGAATTATCTATATATACGTCTGAAAATCAGCCCAACATTGTTAGATCTGCACATTGGTAGTTCCCTCTCCGGGATTCGAACCATCACTGTTGTGACATCTATGGCAACACCGCCAGCACTACGTCCAGCGCCCTAGACTACGCGGCTACCTAGGCTATATTAAAATATAGCTTTCGGCAACCGGATGATACCTCCTCGTAGGTTTAATCTATATATATATATAACACGTCTAAAAACAGCGACAAACTTGGAAATCTCATTTAATTCTCAGGATAAGCATGTAAATATGCTTATACATGTCTTGAAAAATAAATTATATGCGTCTGAAATCAAAGACCAACCGAGTTAGAGTTTTAGGGTGTGATATTATCGAGAACATCTTTGACCATTACTTTTTGAGTGACACGCAACACTTCATTTTAATTTCACTGTTGCAGATAAGGCCCCATTTCGATGAATTTACATCTCGTCAGTGCAACTCGAACCTAAAAATTGGAAATCCGCTGCCGAAATATTACCTCCTCGGAAGGGTGTACAAGACTGGAGATTGGCTGGTAAATTTCCTGTCCCTGCCCATTTGGCCCCGTGATTGGTGGATCTCGCTGGAGCAACTAGGAGGGAAAAAAACCAAAGTTCCATATTAAATGTCTACTCTACTCTACTCTACTCTATGAAATGAAATGAAACAAATAACAAGTGAGAATACACAAGCCATGTAAATAGAGGAAATAACAAAATTATCAACAAAATACAAAACAGGTTCAAAACCACCGGAACAATTGTAAACCGCAGTGAGGGCATTTTAAAAGAAATGGTGGTTTTAACCGATTTGATCGAGCGTCAAACCTCTATTTCAATTGAAAACAGATGTTGGTATGCTCTATATACATTTCAGGTATGGTGAAATTTCTCATATGGATGCACTATCTTACATTCAAATTTTATCCTTTTTAATTTTTGTAATGTAAAATTTTTTGATCATAACCACATTTTTTTATGCTAACATTATGATTTTATTATGCCAAGTTTTCTTATTTTTGACGCCATTAGTGTCATATGGTTATTTAAGTGGTGTTATTGTCTTCTGTTAGTCTTTATGTCGGGCAACGGATGACAGCAATTGTAAGAACACTTTAACTGTTAATTTTATGCTTGTTGACTATCCCGCATCCATGTTTATACAGTCATGGATGTATCATTACTTAATATCTATCAATGAATTCCGCTTAAACCGCTTTACCATGTATTTGTAGAGACTTTGTTTCATGTGCATATCCCTTTATTGCTTATTTGACACAGAATGCAAGACACAGTAAGAATTAAGTGGACACCACACGCGCAATTTGTAAAGAAAACATACAAAGACCTTGTGTGAAAAATCGTATTAAGTTGTTGGAAACTCCTTATGCAGTGAAGCGAAATCCAAGTTAAAAAACATGTGTAGTTGTGGATCTTTCGAAACACACTAAAAAGTTTATATGATCATTAAGAATACGAAAAAAGGAGTGTTTTTATACCAGTGTTACAGATGTACTTAGAAATTTTAATGTACTGATCAAAGTCTTGCGACCACCGAGAATTGAAATATGATGAAGTTGTAGAAGAAAATATGAAAAAATACCTAGCTTTAACATCGTGTACTAAATAATCCGATTCTGATTAAATATGAGGCGTGATGATTAATCGGATAAAAAAGCTATTAGGTTTGCAATTCTTTACTTCCTATTTCACCGATGGAAAGCAGTGTAAGGGATATGAAGAAAAAATCAAAATGGCCAGGTTTTCTTATCGACGTTGTTGTCATAGGTACCGATCTTTAAATTATTTATGCAATGAAATTAAAACCAATAGTGACAAAGTGTTTTCGAATTAAAGGTTATGTCCGTTTATGCTCTTGTGCCCAAAAGAAAAATAGGTACCATTTTAAGCAATTATTAGGTTGTTGTGTGACGTTTTGTGATTTCTAGGTTACAAGAGCAAGTATTGTTAGTGTTTTTTTCAATTTTTCCTTAGTTTTTACGATGTATTATTTTGCCATCAATAAACGTGTACTTTTCAAATTATTATATTTAGCAGTATTACTAAAACAAAGAGATGTGTGGTATTTAATTAGAATTTAAAAGTAATTAACCACATACCTTGTAAATGTCATACATTTCAAAATTATAGTTTAATTCTTTATTTTTATGAATGACAGTATAATCGCTAGTTATTAAACTGTTACAGTTTGCATATTGATTTGGTTTCAATTATATAATTCCAGTATTAGATGTTGTAAATTCGACCTCTAGGAAAACTTTTATTTGTGTTTCGTGTTGAATAATATGTATATTATGCTTATAAATACTATTTTCTAGTATCAATAATTCCGTTTTTAATTTTATTTTTAATGATTTGTCCATTCAATAAAACTCATTTGTGTCAAGATTTTAGATTTAGTTTCTTGTAACAACACTCATTTATTCCAATGAGAAAGTTAAATCTAGCTGTTCTTCATCTCAACAGAGTAAGTATATATAACATTTCACAACTTGTTCGATATGCACGAGTATGTAGTGATGTTTCTGACTTCAACGACCGAAATCTTTGTCTCACTGAAAAACTTCTGCACCAAGGGTTTAGATATCATAAATTGATAAAAACATTCTCTAAATTTTATTATAGATACATTGACTTATTAAGAAAATTTGGTTCTACATGCAGGACTCTTATACATCAGGGCATTTCACATCCAAACTTCTATGGCAATATCATTTACAAAGCGCATAAATTCAAAAATTGTCCTTCCAAACTTATTAACCCGTTGAACAAACTAATTCATAAAGGATATAAATACAGTATTGTTGTTAAGTCTTTACTTTTGGTTTTTGTTGGCAAAAACATTGATCATCTCCTAAACGCTTTACACCATAACTATATTTAAACAATTTTTCATATTGGCAGTATTTGGCATTACACAATATCATGTTCTTCTTTCATAATTGATGATGTTGTTATACCAAATCTATTTGGAAGTATTTCAATTGAAGTGTCATATGTAAGAAGGCTTGATATCTTAGTCAACGGAAATCATGTCCTTAGCTAGCTGTCAGTAACTGCGAGCATTTGTCCGGACAGTACCTGTGTGTATTGTTTTCATGTTTTATGTAATTCATTGTAAGGGTACTCGTCTTGATAAGTTGGACTTTTTTCTAGTTTGATTTTTACGGTGAGTCTTTTTGTGTATTTATTTTTTAGCCATTCACCACACATAGGGGGAGGGTTTGGATCCAAGAAAACGAGTTTAACCCCACCGCAATTTATTGCGCCTGTCCCAAGTCAGGAATATGTTGGTGACTGGCTTGTCCGTGTCTTCTTATGAAATTTTAGTTTCTTGATATTTGGGTTATTGGATGTGGTTTGTTTCCATTGATTTATTCACTTTTTACCCTTTTTGGGGCCATTTAGGGCTTGCTATATGGTGTGAGGTTCCTCACTGTGTTGAAGACCGTACGGTGACCCCTAGATGCTTTGTTTTGGGTCATTTTAACCTGGATATGGGATGTTGTCTCCTTGACATTTACCCCATTTCTTTTCTTTTTCATAAGTGCTTTGGAATAATAAATGGTGGGAATTCACTCAAAATTATTTAAACGCAAACTATAATAAAGATATCCCCCTTGTTTTTGAATGTTGGTAATTCAAAATAACCGAACACAAATGTCAAGAGCCGAAATCCAGCAGATAGATAAAAATATGAAAATTCTTACAACCTATCACTGAGACAATCATTTAGAACAATTTGTGTTTAGACATATCATTGACCATTACCCAAAACTGACTTATGTTTGTACAATTCTCCAAAATTATTTCTTTCGGAGTTCTTGTTATCTTACCTGTAATTTGTTTCTACAAAATTGTATAATGCAACAAATTTATACTATTGGAAAACGGGAACGGGAAAGGTGAGGTTTGGGTATCAATAAACCGGTTTAAACCTACCGATGGCTTTTTCTAGTGCCGCTACCAATATCGGCTGTGCCGAGTTCCTATCGTTGTTAACGCTTGTCTTTTTTGTGTGTTATTCCTGGGTAGTTCCCTGGCAGACTGCAGCATGTAATTTTCAGCCATTGTAGATGTTTCCTGTTATCCCCCTTTTTTCATGTTACAATTCTTATTTTCTTAGCTATACAACGAAGTTGCAAAAAGTATATGATTTTTTGAACAGACCGTCAGTCAGTAAGCCCGTCAGTCACGTTTTTGTTTTCCTGTGACGGATTGCTCAAGAAATTTGTAGGTAGGCCCATCATTAATCATTACCTAAAACTAGATGTTTATAAAGTTCTCCAACAGCCTTTCTTTCAGGGCGTTTGCTCTCTATATATTTCAGTTATGGTGTACATGTGCGTGAGAGAATTTCTCATATAGATATACTACACACATACTTTCAAATTTTGGCATTTATTTTTGTAATTCCGAAATGTAATTCTGACCACCTGTTAAAAGTGCCCACATCTCACTATTTCATACCGCCAAGTTTTCTTAAATTCGACTTGATGAGTGCCCTGTGTTTGTCTATATGTTGTAATCGTCCACTAGCTTAAGACACTGGTGCTTTTGTCGGCCAAAAGATTACTGTGATTGTAAGAAAACTTTGCCAGTTTAATTAATGTTTGTTGGCAATCCCGCACCTATGACCAATGAAGGCATGGATGTAGCGTTGCTCGTTAATTAGCAAACCGGTGCTAGGGGCCGTCTTGAACTTACTATTAGGTATGAGCAAAGCTCATTGTTGAAGGCCTCATGGTGACTTCAAGATGAAGAACAATAATAAAAGCATTGTTCCTTTGCTTGTTTTTACCATGTAGTTGTAGAGACATGTCTCACGTGCATTTACTCCATATCCTTTCATTCGCCATTTACCTGTAATCGCTTTTCTTTCAAAAATAACAAAATACCAAAACTTAGTGTTAATTTAGCTTCTGCATATGTCTCGTCAGTGCAAATCAAAATTTAATCTTTTGGAAGACCATCAATTGAAAGATTTTGAAAAACTGATAATGAACTTATAACAAATATGATCTAAATGGAAAGCCATAAGCTGCTAAAGATAGAGCTTTGCATGAGGGAGCTATAGTTTCCATAACGAGAACTAGTTTATTATGAAATTTCTCACATCGAGTTAAATAAATTTTACAAATGTTTGAAAGCGAGGCTTGCCGAGCTCTTAAACATTTCAAAATTTATTAAACGAGATGTGAGAAATTTCATAATTAACGTGTTTAAGTTTTTGAAACTGTTTCTCTAATGACTGGATGAAAAATACAGAGGATTGTGTTCCGAATAAATTTGGCGGGAAATTTCACGTAACTTGTTCTCCTCTCTAGAGAGGAGAACAAATGTTTCAGCACCGTTCAGTTAATGTGAAAACTGGATAGAACTTAGAGAAATACGAAATTGTTTATGCAACTAATCACAGTAACCAATATCTAAGCAGAAGACCAAAGTACAATATAGATAAAAAAAATCCATTTCAGTATGTAGTGTCTTTGGTCTTCTGGTGTTCTTGCTTTTTTATTGTCTCTGGACTTGTATTTATGTAATCTTGAACAGTTCCTTCGGTATTCTACGGAAGTTGTTCAGGAACCAAGAAGATGTTCAGAATTTAAAATAAAATTTCAGTTGCAAACCATTTAAAACAGTAAGAAGGCCAAATGAAAATGCAGTGGAGCTCTTTAAGTGCAATTTCTAAAAGTCAACTATCAAAAGGCATTAAGACTTTGTGTGAATTTTGGAAGTAAAAAATCGGATTAAGATGTTGGAAAAAGACAGAGAAGCAAAACAATTCCCACCTGAAAACCGCAGCATATCATAAATCAAGAATAGATGGCAATATAAGGATCACATACTGTCAGAAAACCTGAATGACGAAGATGAAAAAACAGACCAGAATACAATCGCCACAAAAAATAAACCACTAACAGTATGAACCTCTTAAAACAGCAGGAGTGTCATAAAGTGCAACTTGATGGTAAGCATGAGGTTAAAACATCTTTACGTCATTGGTTGCTTACAAAATTGAAATAGAAACAATCAAAATAGAGTAAAACTAGTAAAATACATTTAACAACAACTGTAGATCAAACAATAAAATTGTGTTAGAGGTTCTTAGAAATGTTTAAACTGACCTAGATCATTACCTTGCTTTGATAATTGAAATCTGATGATGAAGTGTAATAAAATACCCAGACATTAAGTCAAGTGTAAAATCTAATCATATCACGATTGGATATATAACACCTAGTGGATAATCGGATTAACATAAAGTTTGTCCTTCTTACAGGGAACGACCAATTGATTCTGAGGTTGTGGGAACTAGATTTTCTTGTATAATTAAAGATAAGCCTGAATAGAGGTGAAAGTATTCTGGTCTATACTACCATGAAAATAAATAAGTATTCTAACTTTTGACATCAGGTTCCACAGTATGGCTAATATGAATAATAAATTAAGTGGTTGAAAGATAAACCCTCTGACCCGAAGCTTTCGTAAATAAATATTCTGGCCTGGCAAGAATTATCAAGCACCCCTTCTCAAAATCAAACGATCGTCCCATTACTTCATACTTGTACAAAAATAGACAATTTTGCATTCTATCATTAAATTCCAAAATACTCTTACTACATATAATTAATTTGGATAATAACAAAATTGAATGTCCAATGTAGCGATTTCAAAAAGAAAGCTATAGCTAGACAATTGCACTAATCAAACAGTTAAACTATTATTTAAAAATCTAATGCAATATTTTGTAGTTTTATTGGAGTGTAAAAGCGTGGACGAAGCGCACCAGCGCTCCATGTTAATAATGTGCTACGGTCAACACTTATACCTACAAAATATTGCATCCAATACTTATATTAATTATGATTCAATTCCGTAAATCGAATGCAAGTGTTTACACACGATTACTTAATGAAAAACGTGAATAGTGCACCAAAACTTTGTCTAGATTACTCCGCCGTCTTTGTTTACTTTTGTCGCTGTCAAGGCGTCGCGTGCTGATGTAGTTTTACTGCCTAATAAAACACTGTGACGGAAACGATCGGAAGTACTCATAGCAAATTATATATGGCGATTTCCATACGAAGCACAATGAATGTAATTATTAAACATTCAAAACACGTTTCATTCTGTATATGCTTGTTTGGGTTTCAGTTTCGGTTTCGACAATGAATAGTAAAAACTTGTAGCAACATCAATTAACTATGTTTCTATTTCACAAATGAGAACATATATCTTTGGGTAGATCCAGAGTTCGTTACCGGACTGACTAACACCGACTGTGACAAAACCGACCTTTTACTGGCAGTATGACGGGTGCCACGTGTTGAGCAGATCATGCTTACCCTTCCGGAGCATCTGATGATACCTCAGTTTTATAGGGGCTCACACTGCTAGTGCTTTAGTTTTGTGGCGTTCTTGTTCACTTTTGTTTATCTGTTTTGTTTTTGTCATACTGTCTTAATTCGTATTGTCTGTGAGTTGTCGGGATTTCGAATTCACGGGAATTTTGAGCCGTGTTCACTCCGACAACATTTTTGTGTATTATACGAAAAAAATTAATACATCAATACCTTGGGAGGGAATCACTAATTAATGAACACTGTTGAGCCAAGGGTGATTTATATTCAATCGATTTGTAGCGCTTCAGATTAATTGTTTTTCGTCGATTAAATTTTAGTAAATAATTGTCATGCAGGACAAATTATAAGTACACTTCAATTTGATAAATAGTTTGTTTTTAGGTGGTATATATTTATATTCAATAGGACTGGATTCCGATTATACTTCTCACTGGTATTTGAGGAGATCGTTTCCGCCTTCAATTACACGAGAGTTCCTATCTCGGAAGTTCCGTATTTAGACCTTTCATTGAGTATTACATGGAACTTGATGTTTGTAATTTTCTTATCTGTGATTTTTTTTCAATGCAATGATTTAAAGTACTCAAATAAAACTTACCAATAACTGGACAAGAAATCCACCAAGTACAACTCCCACATTTCTTATTTTTGTATTAAAGCTTCTAGACAGCTAAACGTTTTAAAAAGATTAGGTATTTTTTTAAATAAATTAGGAAAGTTAACAATATACTATTCCTTCATTTTGTCTAATTTTAATTTTTGCCCCCTAACATGGCATTTTTGTAGTGAATCAAACACAAATAAAATAGAGAAAATTCAGGAACGTGCATTAAAGTTTATATATGATGACTATAAAAGCACATATGAAGATCTGTTAATTAAATCTAAACTTCCACCACTAAAGGTAAGAAGATTAAGAACTATGGCTATAGAAGTATATAAAATTTTACAAAAGGATAGCCCTTCTTACTTACACGATCTAGTGAAAATTAAAAATACAAAATATAATTTCAGGTATCTTAATTTACTTGCTTACAGCATGTTCTATAGCTTTTATGTTTTATTGTGCTTGCTTTTTACCCTAATATGCCTATGTTTTAATGTATGCTTTGTGTATGTCTATGTATTGTGTATGTAATGTGTGATTGTAATGTGTCGGTTTCGAAAGCTCGTGAGAGCTTATGTTGTAATGTTATGTATTGTACCGACGTTAAATAAACCTTTTTGTAACGTAGAAAGAACTCAACTAAGTTTCAGAAATGAAGAAGATGCTTACAATTTATAAGAAATTTTCCGTTAGAAATCTGAAAAAAAACTGAAATCTTGCAAACAGATTGTGGTCAGATAAAGGAAGGCCGACTGAAAATGCAGGAACGCAATCTAGCTGGAGTTCGGAAAGCAAACACTCGAAGGGCACGCACGTACAAAGACTTTGTATTAAATTTGAAAGTCATTGGAAAAATCCTATAACAGTGGAACTCCTTTTCACTATGGATTGCTTCACATAAATAAAATAGAAACAAATAATTGTGAATTGTGGCATGTGATTGTAGTATTCGGTCGTTGTAGGTGTTAACTGTTATCTTTTGTTTTAAAAACAGAAATACATGGCCCGTAAAACACCAGCAATTTGTGTTGGCAAAAGAAATCTGTTTCGTCATTACATGTCATGGCTTTATTATAAAATTTTCGAGACCACCATTTATCAAAATCAACTTGTCGTCCTTTTTACTTCATATTTCAAATTTCTTGTAGTCCAAGGAAGATAGTGTGAATCAGTCAATTTACCATGGTGGCAAAGTGGTAGAAGGGACAAAATTTATAGCAGGTGTTAACAGACACTAAATTGGATATGAGAATCGACATGTTATGCACTAAATACTTACCAACTGATGGACAATGGGACTTCAATGAATGTCTTACAGCTAAAAAGTTTGTCCACTAATACTTTTGAATATTTATATAAAAAAAAAATCTTCACAGCGTTATGTGGTTGTTACACGTTTGATGGTATTTCCCGATTTCACCGACTCCAATTATTAGTGCTTTCACTCCTATTTGATCTATTATTCTTTGGTTTATTAGTATTGCTTTGACAATGCATTAGATCACACCGGGTATCCCGATAAAGATGTCACGGAGCATTTTGCTCCGTGTGTATTGTATCTTGTTTTTTCCTTTGATGTTAGGATAAATATTACAAGGAGCTCATGTTTGCTACGTGTGAATTTTATCATAACATCAAATGAAAAAACATGATACTATACACACGGAGAAAAATGCTCCGTGGCATCATTATCGGGATACCCGGTGTGTAGACTGTCAATTCATTTGGATTTCGACCTGGTTATATCTTACAGCATGGTTTCCTTTCTCCAACTCATAGATATCACCTTTTAATTCAAAATAAATGTAGATATAAAGCTACATCACCAACACTTCTGTGGAAAGTATAAGTCTTCTGTCTATATGATTTGTTAAAGATCCAGTGTAGTGATTAGCGCGTCGGAGAATTGCGAAGCCAAAAGTTCGTGTTTCGATCCCATGCCGTGGTGGGAATAGACGAAAAATGACTCAAAAAGTGATGATCCATGATCCATGATCCATGATAATTAATACGTTTAAATGACCATATGTGTTATGGTCTCATGTTCATTTACTGCATATCCTTTCGTAAAATATTTAATACAGGAGTTTGTCTTTTAATGCAGTGTGGAGTTGGTAAAACAATTCCCCGTGTTTTAGATGTATGCTCTTCTTTTTTCTTGGATGTGGTGTATGTGTGCATGAGATTATACCTCATGTGTACATTAGTTTTAACTATTATCTAAATTTATGTAAATTCTAAAACTAAGGTTAGTAGTATATATGTACCGTTCAGTTCGCTTTTGTCGAGGTGCCCGTCGAGGTGCTGTTGAGGTGCTACTGTAATAATACTATATACCATGGTTTGGCATTTGTCGAGGTGCTGTCGAGGTGCAGTCGAGGTGCTGATATATTGTTAGTGTTTGACCTTTGGCCTCGTCACGTGTGTCTTGCCTTTAGCTTTGGTCTCGCCTATTCAAGTCCTAATGTACACTATATTCTATGGCTTCGGATTTGTCGAGGTGCTATTGAATTAATACTATATATCATGGTGTGGCATTTGTCGAGGTGCTGTCGAGGTGCAGTCGAGGTGCTGATATACTGTTAGTGTTGACCTTTTGGTCTCGCTACGTGTGTCTCGTCATTAGCCTTGGTCTCACCTAGTCATGTCCTAATGTACACAATACATCATGGTTTGGCATTTGTCGAGGTGCCCGTCGACCTGTTGTTGAGGTGCTACTGCATGAATACTATATATGATGGCTTGGCATCTGTCGAGGTGCTACCGTATTAATACTATATTAACGGATTCTCATTTGTCGAGGTGCTGTTGGGGTGCTACTGTATTAATACTATATATCATGGTGTGGCATTTGTCGGAGTGCTATTACTGTATATTCATTAGTCGATATTTGGCGATGTGCTAATGTACTTAAGCGTGTCATTGGTCTAACCCTGTCTTAGGTATTGTCACCGGTTTTGCCTACTGGTCTCACCCTATCTCTATCCAAGGTTTCATAGGTTTCGTCTTTGGCTATGTCCTCACCAGTCCATCGTATTGTCATTTGTCCTGCCCTTAATCATATATGTTAATATGATAGATATGCAAAGAAGTACTACTAGTTAAGCCTAGCAGTTCATTCTGGTATTCCCCTTAACCCTAATTTTTACCGTATACCTTAAACTCTAACCCTAAATCTAAGCCTATCCATAATTTATTTACTCTAACCCTTATGTAATAACCCTAACCCTTATGTATATAACAGGTACCCTAACCCTAATGTATATAACCATAACCTTTACCATTATCTAACTTTAACCATGATATAACCCTTATCCTATCTAGGATCCAACTCTAACCCTAACCTTCTACTTTAACCTTTTGTTGTAGTGTTGTAAAATAGCCAGTTATGACTTTGTTTAGATGTGATATAACTAACTCCATCCAACTCATACTTACATTAATCCTAACCTTAATCTTAAACACTTTCTTACTTTCTGTATGCATTATTTTGTGTTCTCTGAATTCTTATACATTCGTTTTCTGATTTTGTTGTTTTTGTTCACGACTAACCCTAACCATTTTTTGTTGCAGCTTTTTTTATACTTCCATAATATTTAGTTCTATTCTAATATTTTCAAACTATTTGATTAACCCCTTTTATCTCTAACCCATGACAATACTATATTCATTTATTATTTTATTTTATTTTTGAATGTTATTTTAAACATATTGAGTTATCACCCTTTTATCTTTAATCTTAGTTTCTATAATAACTCTATATTCATTTGTTTTCTGAAATGTTATTTCATATTCGTAAACTATTCGAGTTATCTCCCTTACTCAACCTCTAACCTAAGTTGCTAGGACAACTCTATATTCATTATTCATTATGTTATTCTAATATTCTCAAACCATTGTAGATATCCTTTTTATCTCTATTTTTAGTTGCTATGACAACTCTACATTCATTTATTTTTTCGAATGTTATTCAAATATTCTATTTTGAATGTTATCTCCCTAACCAAAACCTCTCTTTATTAGAGTTCTCTCCTTTTTTTATCCTAACTCTAACCCTAACCTTTAACCTTACACTTATTTTCGTACTGACCCTAACTTTTCTGTTGTAAGAATCACTTTAACCCTATGTATATAACCCTAACCCTTATGTATATAATCAATCCTAATCCTTATGTATATAATAATAAACCTTATAAACCCTTAATTCTAACTGTAACTAATGCTAACACAATCTCTAACCTTTGTATATTCTGGAACGATTCTAATAATGAATGTTACCCTAACCATACTGATATCATAATTCATTGAAAACACATAATGAAACGTCAACTATGACCTGATACAAAACATAAATGATATTGATATGAACATAAATTTATCCATGACCCATGAATGAAGAAAACAATATGGAAAGACTTTGATATGAATGTTAACAACAAATGGAAATAAACATCAAGTGATACTATGAAAACAAATTGATACTGAAGATAATATGAAAACTAATGTGAAATGAAATACTAAAAGCGGAAGCATAACGTCAGCTATGACTATCAACTGACATAAACTATGAACACAAATTGTTATTGAAACAATATGAACTACAAATACAAACATAAGGATAAATATAAAGTGATGCAACATGAAATTGAACACAAATACAACAGAACATGACAACTTAACAACATTAATGTAAGCTAAACAAAGAAATAACGTCAACTATGAACTGACACAAAACATCAATAACATGATATGAATATAAGACCATTCATGACTATGAACATAAATATATAGGCATATTAAGATATAAATGTTAAGTGGAACACGAAACATCAAGTGAAGACAAATAGACATCAAAAAATGAAAACGTGAATTGAATCACTAAAAGCGGAAACATAAAGTCAGCTATCACAATAGATTGACCCAAACTATGAAAACAAATAGATACGGACGACAAAATGAACACAAAAACATAAGCATAAAGCTAATTAAGGCTATAAAGTGATATAAAACATCTAAACCTATGAACATTAACACGAATGTGAACCAAATAATATAAACATAACGTCAGCTATGACAATGAATTGACCCAAACTATGAAAACCTATGGATGTGAACACAAAATACAACCATAAATGTTAAAGCATTAACATAAAGTGATACAAACTATCAACACAAATTGATATTGAATCAATATGAACACAAATATAACAAAACACTACAACTTAACATCACAAACACAACATAACATGACAACATAATGACATTGATATGAACTGTTATATGAAAACATAACATAATACGTCAACTATGACTAAGAGCTGAACAAAACTTAAACATAACGATGAACGTAAATATATAGACATATAGACTTACTATGAGGTATGATCAAAGCTCATTGTTGAAGGCCTCATGGTGACTTCAAGATGAAGAACAACAATAAAAGCGTTCTTCCTTTGCTTGCTTTTTACCATGTATTTGTAGAGACTTTGTCTCATGTGCATTTACTCCATATCCTTTTATTCACCATATTAACTTTGATATAATAACAAATGGAGGACGAAACATTAAGTGATACTATCAAAGCAAATCGATACTGAATACAATATGATCTACAAATATAAACATAAATATTAAAAGATTAACCTGAAGTAATACAAAATATGAAAACTAATTGATAATGAGGATAATATGAACGATAAAAACAATTATAATGGTAAAAGATCAACACGAAGTGATACAACATATGAAAACAAATAGATACTGACGATAAAATGAACAATACATACAAGCATAAATGGTTAAAGATCGACATTAAATGATACAACAAATGAATGTAAACACCAAATACGAACAGAAACATTGAAACATTAACATTACATAATAAAATATACGAATATGAACACCAAATCATACACCTAACGCTAAGTATGACTATAAAGTGATATAAAACATATGAACATTAACACTGATATGAGCAAAAATATAATCAAGACATTGAAATATGAAAAATAAACGACATTCGACATATGAACTTTAATGATAAAACTGAAACATAACTTGAAATCTCCAATGAATTGACAGACATTATGACAACATATAGTCATTGATATGAATATTTACAAAAAAACAAAAGACAAAGCTTAAAATATCAAGATCAAATGATACAAAATATTATAGATTAACCACATTTATGTGAACTTGAACATCAAAACGCAACATGTAACATGAGATATGAACAAAGATACTAGCATTAATGTTAAAACATGAACATGAAGTATGAAAACACTCTGATGAGAACACCAAATACTAGCAGAAATGTCCAAATATGAACATTAAACGACAAAGATATGTAAACATGCAAACATTGACACGGGTGTTTATACCAAAACACAATATGAAATGTAAAATATGAACACAAACACACTAATAAATGACAACAAAGGCAAACTTGCACACCAAAACACAATATGAAATGTAAAATATGGACAGAAACCCAACAAAACATGACAGTATAAAGACATTAAAAGAACTGTTCCGTGAAAACATAATATGATATGTGGAATATGAACACAAACACAACAAAGTATGAAATCAAATGTGAACTTGACATCAAAACATAACACGACACATAAAATATAAACACAAATACAACAATACATGACAACATAATGATATGAACTAAGAAAACATAACAAGATACATTAAACATGAACAATAACACAACAAAACATCATACCTTAACCATATTCATGTGAACTGTTACATGAAAACTTAATATGATATGTTAAATATGAACATAAATGCAACAAAGTTGAAAAATAAATCTAAACTTATATATGTAA
The DNA here is from genome assembly GCA_002080025.1 of Modiolus philippinarum. Taxonomy (NCBI): domain Eukaryota; kingdom Metazoa; phylum Mollusca; class Bivalvia; order Mytilida; family Modiolidae; genus Modiolus; species Modiolus philippinarum. Next base: position 18,016 of record MJUU01046615.1, on the reverse strand, counting down.
ACATAACATGACACATAAAACATGAACATTATTACAACAAATTATGAAAACAAATCTGAACTTTACGCTAAAGACAATATGAAACGATAAATATAATACAAATACAACAAAGTTCGAAAATAAATCAAACTTTGACATCAAAACATAATACCAAACATTGAAACATCAACATTCAACGACACAAAACATACAAACATATAAACTTTGATATGAATGTTAACAACAAGTGGATGACGAAATAAACATTAAATAACACAAAATATGAAAACTAATTGATATTACAGACAATGTGAAGAACAATTAGAAGCATTAATAGTAAAAGATCAACAGTAAATGATACAACATATATATGTGAACACCAAATACGAACTGATTGAACATTGAAAACAGAAAAATTGAACAAACATACAAACATTGACATGAATGCTTAAACCAAAATACGAAATACAACGTTAAGTATGAAGACAAACACAACAATTAATGACAACAAATGCAAACTTGAACACCAAAACACAATATGAAATGTAAAATATTAACACAAAGACAACAAATTATGAAAATAAATGTGAACTATTTCATGAAAACATGAACAAGAACACAACAAAACATCATACCTTAACCATATTCATGTGAACTGTTACATGAAAACTTGATATGATATGTTAAATATGAACATAAATGCAACAAAGTTGAAAAATAAATCTAAACTTACATGTGAAAATACAACATTACACATTAAACATGAACATTATTACAACAAATTATGAAAAGAAATGCAAACTTGTATATGAAAATGCAAACTAAAATGTAACATATCAAGATGATGTGACGTAAAACATCTAACATATCGATGTTTATGAAGACTTTAACACAAAAACACAATATGAAATGTAAAATATGAAAATAATTACAACAAAATATAAAAACAAATGTGAACCTTGACATCAATACATGAAACAAAACGTTAAATATGAACACAAATACAACAAACGCGAAAACTTATTGACATTAATGGAAACAAAAATTAAATAAACCATTAAATGTTTGTTAAGAATGACACAATCACATCAAAATATTTAAACAAATCGAAATGGCGATTTCATGGTATTAAGTTAGTAAAAATGGTGATTTCAGTGTATCAGGGTGGTGGTGGTGTTGATTTTCATGTATTTGGGTGGAGGTGGTGTTGATTTTCATGTATTTGGGTGGTGATGGTGTTGATTTTCATGTATTTGGGTGGCGGTGGTGGTGATTTTTAAGTATTTGGGTGGTGGTGGTGGTGTTGGGAGTGTCCATGGGTGGTTTAGTGGCGGCGGCGGTGGTGAGAGTGTCAATTGGTGGTTTACCGGCGGCGGCGGCGGCGGTGATGGTAGCATATATTGGTGGTTTAGCAGCGGCGCTGGTGGTGGTGGGAGTTAACATGGGTGGCTAAGCGGCGGCTGCGGCGGCGGAAGCAGCAGCAAAACCCGTAATAAAGCCAATAAAGACAACAAAACTGCGATAAATGCATAGAAAATACGATCTTAAACATGAAATATCAACAGAAATGCAATAAAACTTAAAACAAATGAAACAAAATACGAACTTGTACGTCGACAACATCAAGATAAAATGAAATCACGTAAAATCTCGAACTGGACGAGACTTCATAAAGGTAACAGATATCAACTTGACAATGTGACCAACCGATTGAAAAGCCTAAACATACCCCGAATTCATATTTCACTTAACTAAATTATCAATAGTTCAAAATAAGACTGACCCAGGGCCGAATTAAGGCCGACTGAAGCCGATCTTTGGTTTTAAAGGACCGATTACTTCATAATAGTACTTCAAAGCATCCCAACACCAACGCTAATCTCTTTAGAAGTATAACGATACCCCGAATCCATATATGATATGACAATGGTACGAATAGTTCGGATAAAGGCCGAAGTAGGGCCGACTTAGGGCCGATCTCAAATTTAAAGGTGCCGATATCTCTATAACAGTACGTTTTAGCATCCCAACACTTATTTCAATCGCTTTAGAAGTATAAAGTACCCCGAATTCCTATATCATATGCCTCTGGTAGTAATACTAAGGGTCAGGGCCGAATCAGGGCCGTTTAGGGCCGAGATCTCGTTGACACTCGGAGTTAGAGCTTTAAAATCTGCACCAATCTATTCAGCGAACCCGATTACCCCTAGTAAGACATCACAAAGGAAAGAAAATACGCAAAGGATACTCAAAAACTATGGGTTCTCCAAGTAGTATATGGGGACATTTCACCGCGCATTTGACGAGGTGGAGCCGGAAGTGACGCAGACCGGCAGTCACGTGACGGGAAGTCACGTGACCGGATGTATAACTTAATTACCTTGCGCATGCGCAAGTTTGGCAGGGGATTCCTGAAAATATATTTTTAGAAAAGGGGAAGCCCGAACTCGTCCCCATATACTACTTGAAGAACCCATAGTTTTTGAGTATCCTTTGCCTACTTTCTTTCCTTTGTGATGTCTTACTAGGGGTAATCGGGTTCGCTGAATCGATTGGTGCAAATTTTAAAGCTCTAACTCCGAGTGTCAACGAGATATCGGCCCTAAACGGCCCTGACCCTTAGTATTACTACCAGAGGCATATGATATAGGAATTTGGGGTACTTCATTCTTCTAAAGCGATTGGAATAAGTGTTGGGATACTAAAACGTACTGTTATAGAGATATCGGCACCTTTAAATTTGAGATCGGCCCTAAGTCGGCCCTACTTCGGCCTAAATCCGAACTATTCGTGCTATACTCATATCATATATGGATTCGGGGTATCGTTATACTTCTAAAGCGATTAGCGTTGGTGTTGGGATTCTTTGAAGTACTATTATGAAGTAATCGGTCCTTTAAAACCAAAGATCGGCCTCAGTCGGCCTTAATTCGGCCCTAGATCAGTCTTAATCCGAACTATTGATAATTTAGTCAAGTGAAATATGAATTCGGGGTATGTTTAGGCTTTTCAATCGGTTGGTCACACTGTCAAGTTGATATCTGTTACCTTTATGAAGTCTCGTTCAGTTCGAGATTTTACGTGATTTCATTATATCTTGATGTTGTCGACGTACAAGTTCGTATTTTGTTTCATTTGTTTTCAGTTTTATTGCATTTCTGTTGATATTTCATGTTTAAGATCGTATTTTCTATGCATTTATCGCAGTTTTGTTGTCTTTATTGGCTTTATTACGGGTTTTGCTGCTGCTTCCGCCGCCGCCATCGCCGCTCTGCCACCCATGTTCACTCCCACCACCACCGCCGCCGCCGCTAAACCACCAATATATGCTACCATCACCGCCGCCGCCCCTAAACTACCCATGGACACTCCCAACACCACCACCACCACCACCACCACCACCAAAATACTAGAAAATCACCACCACTGCCACCAAAATACATAAAAATCAACACCACCACCACCCTGATACACTAAAATCACCATTTTTACTAACTTAATACCATGAAATCGCCATTTTTACCATCCAGATACTTTAAACTAACTACTAATGTATCACTTAATGTTGATTTTATATCATTTATACTGGTATTTTTTGTTCATATTGTCTTCATTATCGATTTGTTTAAATATTTTGATGTGATTGTGTCATTCTTAACAACCATTTAATGGTTTATTTAAGTTTTGTTTCCATTAATGTCAATAAGTTTTCGCGTTTGTAATATTTGTGTTCATATTAAACGTGTTGTTTCATGTTTTGATGTCAAGGTTCACATTTGTTTTTATATTTTGTTGTAATTATTTTCATATTTTACATTTCATATTGTGTTTTTGTGTTAAAGTCTTCATAAACATAGATATGTTAGATGTTTTACGTCACATTATCTTGATATGTTACGTTTTAGTTTGTATTTTCATATACAAGTTTGCATTTCTTTTCATAATTTGTTGTAATAATGTTCATGTTTAATGTGTAATGTTGTGTTTTCATATATAAGTTTAGATTTATTTTTCAACTTTGTTGCATTTATGTTCATATTTAACATATCATATCAAGTTTTCATGTAACAGTTCACATGAATATGGTTAAGGTATGATGTTTTGTTGTGTTATTGTTCATGTTTAATGTATCTTGTTATGTTTTCATGTGATAGTTCACATTTATTTTCATAATTTGTTGTCTTTGTGTTCATATTTTACATTTCATATTGTGTTTTGGTGTTCAAGTTTGCATTTGTTGTCATTTATTGTTGTGTTTGTCTTCATACTTAACGTTGTATTTCGTATTTTGGTTTAAACATTCATGTCAATGTTTGAATGTTTGTTCAATTTTTCTGTTTTCAATGTTCAATTAGTTCGTATTTGGTGTTCACATATATATGTTGTATCATTTACTGTTGATCTTTTACTATTAATGCTTCTAATTGTTGTTCACATTGTCTGTAATATCAATTAGTTTCATATTTTGTGTCACTTGATGTTTATTTCGTCATCCACTTGTTGTTAACATTCATATCAAAGTTTGTATGTTTTGTGTCGTTGAATGTTGATGTTTCAATGTTTGGTATTATGTTTTGATGTCAAAGTTTTGATTTATTTTCGAACTTTGTTGTATTTTTATTATATTTATCGTTTCATATTGTTTTTAGCGTAAAGTTCAGATTTGTTTTCATAATTTGTTGTAATAATGTTAATGTTTTATGTGTCATGTTGTGTTTTCATATATAAGTTAAGATTTATTTTTCAACTTTGTTGCATTTATGTTCAAATTTAACATATCATATTAAGTTTTCATGTAACAGTTCACATGAATATTGTTAAGGTATGATGTTTTGTTGTGTTATTGTTCATGTTTAATGTATCTTGTTATGTTTTCATAGTTCATATCATTATGTTGTCATGTATTGTTGTTCATACTTTGTTGTGTTTGTGTTCATATTTAACATATCATATTATGTTTTCATGGAACAGTTCTTTTAATGTCTTTATGCTGTCATGTTTTGTGGGGTTTCTGTCCATATTTTACATTTCATATTGTGTTTTGGTGTGCAAGTTTGCATTTGTTGTCATTTATTGTTGTGTTTGTGTTCATATTTACATTTCATATTGTGTTTTGGCATAAACACCCGTGTCAATGTTTGCATGTTTACATATCTTTGTCGTTTAATGTTCATATTTGGACATTTCTGCTAGTATTTGGTGTTCTCATCAGAGTGTGTTCATACTTCATGTTCATGTTTTAACATTAATGCTAGTATCTTTGTTCATATCTCATGTTACATGTTGCGTTTTGATGTTCAAGTTCACATAAATGTGGTTAATCTATAATATTTATAATATTGTATCATTTGATCTTGATATTTTAAGCTTTGTCTTTTGTTTTTGTGTAAATATTCATATCAATGACTATATGTTGTCATAATGTCTGTCAATTCATTGGAGATTTCAAGTTATGTTTCAGTTTTATCATTTAAGTTCATTTGTCGAATGTCGTTTATTTTTCATATTTCAGTGTTTCTGATTATATTTTTGTTCATATCAGTGTTAATGTTCATATGTTTTATATCACTTTATAGTCATACTTAGCGTTAGGTGTATGATTTGGTGTTCATATTCGTATGTTGTATTATGTAATGTTGATGTTTCAATGTTTCTGTTCGTATTGGGTGTTTACATTCATTTGTTGTATCATTTAATGTCGATCTTTAACCATTTATGCTTGTATGTATTGTTCATCTTATCGTCAGTATCTATTTGTTTTCATATGTTGTATCACTTCGTGTTGATCTTTTACCATTATACTTGTTTTCATCGTTCATATTATCCTCAATATCAATTAGTTTTCATATTTTGTATTACTTCAGGTAAATCTTTTAACTTTATGTTTATATTTGTAGATCATATTGTATTCAGTCTCGATTTGCTTTGATATATCACTTAATGTTTCGTCCTCCATTTGTTATTATATCAAAGTTAATATGTCTATATATTTACGTTCATCGTTATGTTTAAGTTTTGTTTCAGCTCTTACTCATAGTTGACGTATCATGTCATGTTTCCATATAACAGTTCATATCAATGTCATTATGTTGTCATGTTATGGTGTGTTTGTGATGTTAAGTTGTAGTGTTTTGTTATATTTGTGTTCATATTGATTCAATATCAATTTGTGTTAATAGTTTGTATCACTTTATGTTAATGCTTTAACATTTATGCTTGTATTTTGTGTTCACATTCATAGGTTTTCATAGTTAGGGTCAATTCATTGTCATAGCTGACGTTATGTTTATATTATTTGGTTCACATTCGTGTAAATGTTCATAGGTTTAGATGTTTTATATCACTTTATAGTCTAAGTTAGCTTTATGCTTATGTTTTTGTGTTCATTTTGTCGTCCGTATCTATTTGTTTTCATAGTTTGGGTCAATCTATTGTCATAGCTGACTTTATGTTTCCGCTTTTAGTGATTCAATTCACGTTTTCATATTTTGATATCATTTTGTCTTCACTTGATGTTTCGTGTTCCACTTAACATTTATATCTTAATATGCCTATATATTTATGTTCATAGTCATGAATGGTCTTATATTCATATCATGTTATTGGTGTTTTGTGTCAGTTCATAGTTGACGTTATTTCTTTGTTTAGCTTACATTAATGTTGTTAAGTTGTCATGTTCTGTTGTGTTTGTGTTCGATTTCATGTTGTATCACTTCATATTTATCCTTATGTTTGTATTTGTAGTTCATATTGTTTCAATATCTATTTGTGTTCATAGTTTATGTCAGTTGATAGTCATAGCTGACGTTATGTTTCCGCTTTTAGTATTTCATTTCACATTAGTTTTCATATTATCTTCAGTATCAATTTGTTTTCATAGTATCACTTGATGTTTATTTCCATTTGTTGTTAACATTCATATCAAAGTCTTTCCATATTGTTTTCTTAATTCATGGGTCATGGATAAATTTATGTTCATATCAATATCATTGATGTTTTGTGTCAGGTCATAGTCGACGTTTCATTATGTGTTTTCAATGAATTAAGATATCAGTATGGTTAGGGTAACATTCATTATTAGAACCGTTCCAGAATATACAAAGGTTAGAGATTGTGTTAGCATTAGTTACAGTTAGAATTAAGGGTGTATAAGGTTTATTATAATATACATAAGGGTTAGGATTATATACATAAGGGTTAGGATTATATACACAAGGGTTGGGCTTATATACATAGGGTTAAGGTGATTCTTACAACAGAAAAGTTACGGTCAGTACGAAAATAAGTGTAAGCTTAAAGGTTAGGGTTAGGGTTAGGATAAAAAAGGAGAGAACTCTAATAATGAGAGGTTTGGGTTAGGGAGATAACATTCAATATAGAATATTTGAATAACATTCGAAAAAATAAATGAATGTAGAGTTGTCATAGCAACTAAAAATAGAGATAAAAAGGATATCTACAATGGTTTGAAATAAAATTCACAGTGACTTCGGTATTTAGTTATTTGTTACCACTGGGTCGATGCCACTGCTGGTGGACTGTTAGACCCCGAGGGTATTCACCAGCCCAGTAGTCAGTACTTCGGTGCTGACCCGAAAGCCGATTCTATTTGGAACCTTACAATATCTAATTTTTTGTAAATTTTGTTGAAAACTAAGGAGTATCTCCCTCATGCAAAGCTCTGTCCTTAGCTGATTTTGGCTTTACATTTAGATCATATTGGTTATTTGTTCTCTATCAGTTTTTAAACATCTTTGAGTTATGGTCTTCCAAACGTTTAGATTTTATCTGCACTGAAGAGACATAAGTTGTCGAAATGCGCATATGCAGAAATTAAATTCACAGTGACTTTAGTTATTTGAGAATATTAGAATAACATTCGAAAATAAAATAATGAACATAGAGTTGTCCTAGCAACTTAGGTTAGAGGTTGGGTAAGGGAGATAACTCCAATAGTTTACGAATATGAAATAACATTTCAGAAAAAAATGAATATAGAGTTATTATAGAAACTAAGATTAAAGATAAAAAGGAGATAACTCAATATGTTTAAAATAACATTCGAAAATAAAATAAAATAATAAATACAAATAGTATTGTCATGGGTTAGAGATAAAAGGGTTTAATCAAATAGTTTGAAAATATTAGAATAGAACTAAATATTATGGAAGTATAAAAAAAGCTGCAACAAAAAATGGTTAGGGTTAGTCGTGAACAAAAACAACAAAATCAGAAAACGAATGTATAATAATTCAGAGAACACAAAATAATGCATACAGAAAGTAAGAAAGTGTTTAAGATTAAGGTTAGGATTAATGTAAGTATAAGTTGGATGGAGTTAGTTATATCACATCTAAACAAAGTCATAACTGGCTATTTTACAACACTACAACAAAAGGTTAAAGTAAAAGGTTAGGGTTAGAGTTGGATCCTAGATAGGATAAGGGTTATATCATGGTTAAAGTTAGATAATGGTAAAGGTTATGGTTATATACATTAGGTTTAGGGTACCTGTTATATACATAAGGGTTAGGGTTATTACATAAGGGTTAGAGTAAATAAATTATGGATAGGCTTAGATTTAGGGTTAGAGTTTAAGGTATACGGTAAAAATTGGGGTTAAGGGGAATACCAGAATGAACTGCTAGGCTTAACTAGTAGTACTTCATTTGCATATCTATCATATTAAAATATATGATTAAGGGCAGGACCAATGACAATACTATGGACTGGTGTAGACAAAGCCAAAGACGAAACCTATGAAACCTTGGATAGAGGTAGGGTGAGAACAGTAGGCAAAACCGGTGACAATACCTAAGACAGGGTTAGACCAATGACACGCTTAAGTACATTAGCACCTCGTCAAATATCGACTAATGAATATACAGTAATAGCACCTCGACAAATGCCACACCATGATATATAGTATTAATACAATAGCACCCCAACAGCACCTCCACAATTGAGAATCCGTTAATATAGTATTAATACGGTAGCACCTCGACAGATGCCAAGCCATCATATATAATATTCATGCAGTAGCACCTCAACAACAGGTCGACGGGCACCTCGACAAATGCCAAACCATAATGTATTGTGTACATTAGGACATGACTAGGCGAGACCAAGGCTAATGACGAGACACGCGTAGCGAGACCAAAAGGTCAACACTAACAGTATATCAGCACCTCGACTGCACCTCGACAGCACCTCGACAAATGCCAGACCATGATATATAGTATTAATTCAATAGCACCTCGACAAATCCAAAGCCATAGAATATAGTGTACATTAGGACTTGAATAGGCGAGACCAAAGCTAAAGGCGAGACACACGTGACGAGGCCAAATGTCAAACACTAACAATATATCAGCACCTCGACTGCACCTCGACAGCACCTCGACAAATGCCAAACCATGGTATATAGTATTAATACAGTAGCACCTCAACAGCACCTCGACGGGCACCTCGAAAAAAGCGAACTGAACGGTACATATATACTACTAAGGTTTAACCCCTTCCACAGTAGTCTTGTCCTTAGCCATATTCGATATTACTGATTATTGGGATTTCGTTTGGATGTATGCATTTTTTAACATTCTTTTTAAATCATTGATTTCCTGTGTTGAGGTTCTAGTGCTGCTGATGGGGAATTGATTTCCGAAATGCCCATACAGCTCATTAAAATTAATTGCAGTTGGCGTTAACATATGTGTTATGGTCTCATGTTCATTTACTCTATATCCTTTCGTAAAACATACAGAAAATTAATTTACAGTAACTTCGGTACTTTGTTGTTCAAACTAAAGAAATACGAATTGCATTATCGTATGTTTTTTGTGTAAAAATGGATGACTAATTTTTTTTAATACATAGACAAACGAATACCGAAGTAAGAACGAGAAAAGGGGAAATTCCAAAAATCACGAATCCAAAATCACGGCAATTCACCGCAACAAGAATTGAGACAAAGACAAAACAAATAAACAAAAATGAACAAGAACGCCACAATATATACATAGCTCATATGCCAATCTTTTAAGTTTGTTACGATATATTCATATAGAGTGTTAATGTCTTTTATTATATCTTATAGGATAAGCTTTCAGTTCATGAAAGAGATCTGATAAACAGTATAGAATTATATATATGTAGGTGAATGAAATAGGTTGAATGAAAATGTATGTCAACTTATTTCCATCTACAAGACTAAGAAGACCAAATTTCAAAGATATTTGACGAACCAAGAAGAACAAGGTATAAGGAAGAGCCATGAAAATAAAAATGCCTATGACTAGCATAGTGCAGTACAGTTGTTTCTCAATAAATCTGCACATCCTCCTCATAAACTAGTATACGATACACCCACGTAGATACACTTATACATACGTATTACATCTTCAAGCATGAAAGTACACATCGAAGCAACGGCAGTATATTCAGCAAAGGATTGATAATTACAAAAATCGAAGTCCAAAGACCTTGTAAAAACGAGAAAACAGATGTAATGACGTAAGAAGTCTACAAGACTCATAAATAAAAACAAATATCTATAACCAAGGCACTCAAAGTGTCAAATTCCATGAAACCGAGGGAGAAATCAAGTACTCAGGAAGGGTGAGCATGTCTTGCTCTGTTAGCAGCACCCGTCACACTGTCAGTATGTTAATCTAGAATAAAGTCAAGAAAGTGAGAACCTAACCGTCAGCCTTAATCGAACAATCCATAGAAAATGGTAACGTTGGAAAAACAAAGAAACAAAGACATAACATGAGCACGGCACAGAAAAGAAAATGAAGACATAATATTTGATATTACTGATTATTCGGATTTCGTTTGGTTTTATGCATTTAAACATTTTTTGAAATTATGGATTTCCTTTGTTTGGGTTCTAGTGCTGCTGATGAGGAATAAATTTCCGAAATGGCNAAAAACGAGAAAACAGAGAATAATGACGTAAGAAGTCTACAAGACTCATAAATAAAAACAAATATCTATAACCAAGGCACTCAAAGTGTCAAATTCCATGAAACCGAGGGAGAAATCAAGTACTCCGGAAGGGTGAGCATGTCTTGCTCTGTTAGCAGCACCCGTCACACTGTCAGTATGTTAATCTAGAATAAAGTCAAGTAAGTGAGAACCTAACCGTCAGTCTTAATCGAACAATCCAAGGAAAAGGTAACGTTGGAAAAACAAAGAAACAAATATATAACATGAGCACGGCACAGAAAAGAAAATGAAGACACACACATACAAAAATGAACAACACGGACCCAATAAAAAACCATGGATGCGATCAGGTGCACCGGTAGAGTAAGCATCTCCTGCTTCTTATAAAACACCCGCCGTATTGAACATGTCAACTCAGTAGTAAAGTCAAATCCAGTAGAGGGTAGAGGAAAAACAAACTTAAGACCTGTTGTCATCTGGGAAACAGATGCAGCGGTGTAGTCAAATTGGTGTAGTCAAATCCGTGAAGACCTGAATACAGCTAAAAATGTCCGTTTTAATTTTGGATATCGACACGTCATATTTCTTAATGTATTATGGTAAATTTCTTGAGGAAAGAAAGTAACATAGCATTGGCGGATCCAAGGGGGGTTCCGGGGGTTGGAACTACCCCCACCTTTTTTGGACAATCATGTATTTTTAAATGAATATCCTGTTGGTTAACTAAGAAATACCCCAAAAATTTTCGCGCCTCGCTCCGCTCCGCGATATTTCCCTTCATTTTTAAATTTGACACCCCTTTTCAATTTTCCTGGAGAAGGCTGAACAAATCCCTGACTCAGCTTTTGGGACAGTGTTTTTGCTCTATCAACAAAATCCTTGTAACAATTACAAGTTCGACAGTAACGAAATCTTCTAAAACTCACCTTAAAATATTAACAATTTACTAAATGATCGATGAAGAAGAAAAAACACTGGGATGTGTGGTCTTTAACGAAAATTTGATAGTAATTAAAACATATCATGTAAATGGCGTGCCATTATTAAAAATAATAGTTTTTAATTCTATATTTTTATGATTGACAATATAATTGTTAGTAATAAGGTGGTAAGAGGAATAAGCAAATATCAATGAATGAGAATTTCCCAATAGTTCCTAAATTTAAACTTTGAAAAATTAACTTCACAAAGAAAAGAAAAAATAATGGGCATCACAATCTTTCACCGAAAGAAAAAAAAATAGATAAAATACTACTACAGAATATTTGTCATTTTTCCAAAACATTGTATTTATTTCCAAAATCTTTTGTTTTGAACTAAATGAAAGCATAAAAAAGTAGGGTCACGGAACTTATTGTCTAATTATTTTACAAACTTTAAATTTTCATAGTGATTTCTTTTTTACTTCTTTTTAAAAATTATCCGCTTTTTTTATTTCAAAGAAATTTAAAGTACAAATATCATTCTAAATTTTACATTCAGTTTGAATAAATTTAGAGAATTTGGCATATTTGAGTTTTAAACGAAAAATTTTAAAGAAAATCCAAAGACATGGCGAAAACGACAAGGACGTGAAACAGCCACAAGGCACGGAAATAAAAAGACGACATTTAGAACTAAAGCACTCATAGTTTGAAAACCCATGAAAACCGTGGGTGACATCAGGTGCTCCAGAAGGATAAGCATGTCCTGTTCCGCTAGCGTCACCCGTCGCACTATCAGTGAGTCAATCCAGGGGGAGTCAAATCCGGTTATGTCAAATCCGTTAATACGTGAAATCTAGCTGAAAATGTCCATTTTCATTTGGGACACAGACACGTCATATCTGTCAATGATGCCATGGCAATAGAATGTCTGAAGGGATGGAAGTAACAAAGTCTGAACAAATCTCTGACTAAGCAGCTTTTGGGACAGTGTTTTTGCTCTATGAAAAAAATCACTGTATAAACTGCATGCTCGAAGGTAAAACATCAACTGTGAAATGTTCACTCAATAGGCTGCATAGGAAAGGAAAGTCCACAATTGGGGAGTTAAAATCATCACGTTTGTCATTTAGCTTGGATTTCAAACGTCCATCTTCGTCAATATATATTAAAAGATATAAGTACTTAGCTGAAGTAGGTGTTTCAGTAGTCACTTTAATTTCAATCTCATTGGCGTAGATCTGGTGTAAATATTCCATGAATTTAGAAAGAAAAAAAGACTGGGCTAAATGTTTTTGTGTTTTTTTTTCTGTTAGCCCTTGTAAAAGCTTGGCCTCATACGATTTATAATGAATTTTTGTATTCAACATCTTATTTGTCAATATTTCAGATAATTAGTTTTTACTCTCAGACAATTTTACATAACAGCAAAAACATATAGCTATATGTATATCCTATAGTCAATACGTTTGACAACACCCATTAATCCCAATATGAAAGTTCAATCATTGTGCGTACATAAGAGTACATTGGAATCAATGGTGGGAATTCATTCAAAATTTTATTTTCTGTCTGACATTTTTATTGTATTTGAATCTAAAAACTTCCCACGAAGAAGATCATTTGCTTAGACATATCATTGAGAATAACACGAAAATGGGTTATGTTTGTAAATTTCTTAAAGTTCTTCTGAGTTCACATCATGTTATCAGTATCTAGTGTTTTTTTTTTCAAATATGTAACAACAAATTAATGTCATACTGTCTAAATACATTTTGTAACAGCTCCTCACGCGAAGGTTATAATAAACGATGAAAGGATATGGAGTAAATGCACATGAGACAAAGTCTCTACAAATACATGGTAGAACCAAGTAAGGGAACAACGCTGTGATTGTTGTTCTTCTACATGATGCCTTAAACAATGATTTTTGTCCATTCCTCATAGTAAAGACAGTCCCAAGCACGGCTTTGGGCAAAATTCCTTGCAAAATGTCGAACATTGCTACATTCATGCTTTTGATCCCATGTATGTGGCATCGTTTACAAACATAAAAATTAGCGTTTACAAACATAAAAATTACTGTGAGTACTCTTAAAATACATGTCATCCGTTGTCCAACAAAGTGTTAATTTATGTTTTACAACAAAAACCTTATGCCTATATTTCAGTCCTTTCTGTTGCTCTGGTCACAAATTTGTGTGTAAATGAGGGTAGTAATGTGTTACCAAACACAATTCTCAAGAGCCGAAATCCGGAGGACAAAAAGACCAAGCAAAAAAGTTACCAAACACAATTCTCAATAGCCGAAATCTGGAGGCCAAAAAGACCAAGCAAGCAAGTTACCAAACACAATTCTCAAGAGCCGAAATCCGGAGGGCAAAAAGACAAAGCAAACAAGTTACCAAACACAATTCTCAAGAGCCGAAATCCGGAGGGCAAAAGACCAAGCAAAAAAGTTACCAAACACAATTCTCAAGAGCCGAAATCCGGATGTAAAAAAGACCAAGCAAACAAGTTACCAAACACAATTCTCAAGAGCCGAAATCCGGAGGGCAAAAGACCAAGCAAACAAGTTACCAAACACAATTCTCAAGAGCCGGAATCCGGAGGGCAAAAGACCAAGCAGACAAGTTACCAAACACAATTCTCAAGAGCCGAAATCCGGAGGTCAAAAAGAACAAGCAAACAAGTTACCAAACACAATTCTCAAGAGCAGAAATCCAGAGGTCAAAAAGACCAAGCAAACAAGTTACCAAACACAATTCTAAGGAGCCGAAATCCGGAGGGCAAAAGACCAAGCAAACAAGTTACCAAACGCAATTCTTAAGAGTCGAATTTCGGAGGGCAAAAAAAACCAAGGAAACAAGTTACCAAACACAATTCCCAAGAGCCGAAATCCGGAGGGCAAAAAAACAAGGAAACAAGTTACCAAACACAATTCTCAAGAGCCGAAATCCGGAGGGCAAAAGACCAAGCAAACAAGTTACCAAACACTATTCTCAAGAGCCGAAATCCATATGTTAAAAAGACCAAGCAAACAAGTTACCAAACACAATTCTCAAGAACCGAAATCCGGAGGGCAAAAGACCAACCAAACAAGTTACCAAACACAATTCTCAAGAGCCAAAATCCGGAGGGCAAAAGACCAAGAAAACAAGTTACCAAACACAATTCTCAAGAGCCGGATTCCGGAGGGCAAAAGACCAAGCAGACAAGTTACCAAACACAGTTCTCAAGAGCCGAAATCCGGAGGGCAAAAGACCAAGCAAACATGTTACCAAACAAAATTCCCAAGAACCGAAATCTGGAGGTCAAAAAGAACAAGCAAACAAGTTACCAAACACAATTCTCAAGAGCAGAAATCCAGAGGTCACAAAGACCAAGCAATCAAGTTACCAAACACAATTCTCAGGAGCCGAAATCCGGAGGGCAAAAGACCAAGCAAACAAATTACCAAACGCAATTCCCAAGAGTCGAATTTCGGAGGGCAAAAAAACCAAGAAAACAAGTTACCAAACACAATTCCCAAGAGCCGAAATCCGGAGGGCAAAAAACAAGGAAACAATTACCAAACACAATTCTCAAGAGCCGAAATCCGAGGGGCAAAAAGACCAAGCAAACAAGTTACCAAACATAATTCTCAAGAGCCAAAATCCGGAGGGCAAAAGACCAAGCAAACAAGTTACCAAACACAATTCTCAAGAGCCGGAACCCGGAGGGCAAAAGACCAAGCAGACAAGTTACCAAACACAATTCTCAAGAGCCGAAATCCGGAGGGCAAAAGACCAAGCAAACATGTTACCAAACACAATTCTCAAGAACCGAAATCCGGAGGTCAAAAAGAACAAGCAAACAAGTTACCAAACACAATTCTCAAGAGCAGAAATCCAGAGGTCAAAAAGACCAAGGAAACAAGTTACCAAACACAATTCCCGAAAGCCGAAATCCAGAGGTCAAAAAGACTAAGCAAACAAGTTACCAAACACAATTCCCAAAAGCCGAAATCCGGAGGGCAAAAAAAAAAACACGGAAACAAGTTATCAAACACAATTCTCAAAGAGCCGAAATCCGGAGGGCAAAAAAAAAANAGTGACAAAGCGCTCTATATATAAATACAGTTCCTTTTAAATTATTCTTAAGTATCATGTATCGCTCTTATTATTCAAATAGAGACGATAAAAGTTTTCTAGGAATAAAAAAAAATACTTCATTTAGCTGTGTAATATTTAGAATTAAAACCTTAATAAAAGACACTTGAACAAATTTCCTTTGTCAAATTTTTGATTGTCATTTATAAGCATTAGAATGAAATGGTAATCAATCAGATAAGTGGGGGAGTTAACATTTCTTCAAATTATTATTTGTTATTATGCGTATCAATATTCATAAAATTATAATTTTTTCACTGCAATGGGAATCGTCTATCATTATTGTCAATGAAACATAATTTCATAATAAGGTTGACATTTTTAAGGTTTCTTGAAAAACATTCTTCCTACACTACTTCGAATTATGTTGTCTATAAATGTGATGAATCAATTCAAACTTAAATTTCAGAGGATAACTTTTCTTGTTGTTGAAGGCTTTTGCTAAAATAGTCAAGACATGATGACTTAATTGCAGAAAAAATTAATAGTTAATAATTCCAATTGTTAATGCAGCGCCCAATTCCATTGGTTAACGTCATGAAAAAGAAAAAGGTTATTTTTCCTATAAACGCTTATTGCCCATAAATACACTCCGAGGTTTAATAGTGCAGTATACGGTGACGTAAAATTCAGTGATAACATTGTTTAAAATGCAAAAAATTGGAATTATAAGAAATAAGTAATTTTGGATGAGTTTATGGATGTGTAAACGCGGCCGACTCACTCACAAGCTGAATAAAGTCTAAATGCGCATATGCGGAAAATAAATTCACAATAACTTCGGTATTTAGTTATTTGTTACCACTGGGTCGATGCCTCTGCTGGTGGACTCTTAGACTCTTAGTTGTAAACGTGGCCGACTCCTTCGGACTATATTCACTTTGTGAGTGAGTCGGCCGCGTTTACACTTAATTAAACTCCTCCAAAATTACTTTTATTCCTATAATAAACAACCCGACTGTGAAATCAAACAATAAAATAGCATACTTAATTCAAGTAAGCATAGTATGTTGTGAGTGAGGTTAGAATTTATCAAATGAATGAGTAACACCTTTTCTATATTAGTGTTTGCCTCTAAAATGGCGGTTTCTTCATTCTAGATGCAAATATTTATAATTTGATACAGCGTATAACGGATACACGGAATAACATGGAATTGTATTCGTATATATATGTATTATTTATACATTTGAAATAACTAAATACCAAAGTTACTGAGAATTATTTTCTGCATATGCGCATTTCGACAACTGATATCTTTTCAGTGCAGATAAAATCTAAACGTTTGGAAGACCATTAACTCAAAAATGTTCAAAAATTGATAGAAAACAAATAACCAATATGACCTAAATGTAAAGTCAAAATCAGGTAAGGACACAGCTTTGCATGAGGGAAATACTCCTTAGTTTAAACAGAATTTACCAAAATTTAGATATTGAAAGGTTCCAAATAGAATCGTCTTTCGGATCAGCACCGAAGTACTGAATACTGGGCTTGTGAATACCCTCGGGGACTAAGAGTCCACCAGCAGAGGCATCGACCCAGTGGTAACAAATAACTAAATACCGAAGTTATTGTGAATTTATTTTCCGCATATGCGCATTTCGACAACTTATGTCTCTTCAGTGCAGATAAAATCTAAACGTTTAAATTGGAAGACCATTAACTCAAAAATATTTATAAACTGATAGAGAGCAAATAACCAATATGACCTAAATGTAAAGTCAAAATCAGCTAAGGACAGAGCTTTGCATGAGGGAGATACTCCTTGGTTTCAACAAAATCTACAAAAATTCAGATATTGAAATGTTCCAAACTGAAAGCGAGGGGATAATGAAGCATTGCATCCAAATTATTTGACTTAGCTAGATTATGGAATATGTCTTACATTTGTAAGGGAAAATATGTGAGGTAGATTTGCCGCATTAATTGAAGTAACAAAATACTTGCTCGGCATAGATAACCATATCATAGTATTTGATAAGGTTGAAAAAAGCCTTTTCTGACTCATAT
>MJUU01046614.1:129860-141358 GCA_002080025.1 Modiolus philippinarum | reverse complement strand
ATATAAACGATAGGGCACTTTTTCTCTATTTTATATTATACCGGTGTCAGCAATACTATAGCTTGATAGAATTTAACCATTAATATAAATGATAGGGCACTTTTTCTCTATTTTATGTTATACCGGTGTCCGCAATAGTATAACTTGATAGAATTTAACCATAAATATAAAAGATTGGGTACCTTTTCTCTATTTTATATTATACCGGTGTCCGCAATACTAAAACTTGATAGAATTTAACCATAAATTTAAAAGATAGGGCACTTTTTCTCTATTTTATATTATACCGGTGTCCGCAGTACTATAGCTTGATAGAATTTAATCATAAATATAAAAGATAGGGCACTTTTTCTCTATTTTATATTATACCGGTGTCCGCAATATTATAGCTTGATGGAATTTAACCATAAATATAAAAGATAGGGCACTTTTTCTCTATGTTATATTATACCGGTGTCCGCAATACTAAAACTTGATAGAATTTAACCATAATTATAAACGATAGGGCACTTTTTCTCTATTTGATATTATACCGGTGTCCGCATTACTAAAACTTGATAGAAATTAGCCATAAATATAAAAGATAAGGCACTTTTTCTCTATCTCATATTATACCAATGTCCGCAATACTATATCTTGATAGAATTTAACCATAAATATAAAAGATAGGGCACTTTTTCTCTATTTTATATTATACCGGTGTCCGCAATACTAAAACTTGAGAGAATTTAACCATAAATATAAATGATAGGTCACTTTTTATCTATTTTATATTATACCGGTGTCCGCAATACTAACACTTGATAGAATTTAACCATAAATATAAAAGATAGGGCACTTTTTCTCAATTTTATATTATACCGGTATCCTCAAGACTATAACTTGATCAGTTGATAGAATTTAACCATAAATATAAACGATAGGGCACTTTTTCTCTATTTTATATTATACGGTTGTCCGCAATACTATTACTTGATAGAATTTAACCATAAATATAAAAGATAGAGCACTTTTTCTTTATTTTATATTATGGTTCTATTTTATATTATACCGGTGTCTGCAATACTAAAACTTGATAGAATTTAACCATAAATTTAAAGGAAGGGGCAGTTTTTCTCTATTTTATATTATACCGATGTCTGCAATACTTAAACTTCCTATGATTTAACCATAGAGTTCATCTGATTAGACTTTTATTGTTCTACTATATTGAACAGGTTGATATAGCATTGAATGAAGTTCATTAAATAAAGGTTTGCGTTCCTAAACAATAAATGTTTTTGTGACAAAAAAATCGCCAGACGTGATACTTAATCTGATAATATTTTTATTTTCTTCTTGTAAAATCGGCGGTTGTAAAAAAGGTATATTTCGAGTGGAAAAAAATAAATAAACAACAAAGGTGTTTTGCAAAAAACTGGTAAACCTATCTATAAAATGCCGAATTTAAATGAAACGAGTAAACGCACGCTACACGATACACACAATGAACGTTACACGTTTCACGATACACGATGAGCGCACACGATTTACACGATGAACGCAAACGATCTACACGATGAACGCACACGATTCACACGATGAGCGCTATTTTGGGAATGTTGAACTTTTCCATCGCTGTATATCAAATAATTATAAAAAAGGATCTTTCTTCTGTGATAAATAGGCACTGGAACTGGTTTGTTTTGATATAATGTGTAGTTCCAACAAATAATCTGAGAAACAGTCTTGGTGGAAGCTGTATACTGAGGGTACATAATTTTATTTGTTATTCGGTGATGGGTCTGGAGCTTGCATGTCAGTTAATTGCTAGTACATGTAGTATTTTGTGATTTCATGTTTTGTCCGTATAGTTAGTTCTTTCAGTTTAATTTTACACCATTGACTCAGTACTGTTGCTTACTGAATTTTACTTTTGTTACTATTGTTTTATATTCATCACATTGGCTAGGGGGAAGGTTTGGGCCTAATAAAAATAGTTTAACCCCGCCGCAGCAGGTTTGCGCCTGTCCTAAGTCAGGAACTTTATTAAGCCTTTGTGCGTCTTGTTTGTTTTCTAGTTAGTTCTCTTTATGTCTATGGGAGTATAGGATGATGTTTATTTCGCTGAACTTGATTACTCTTTATTTAGGGGCAAACTACGACCTGCCGTTGGGTGTGGGGTTTCCTCGCCGTTCATTGAAGATATTCTGGTGGGTTTGAGTTGTTATTACTCCCCTTTGTGTCGTTGTCTTTTGACACATTCGCCGTTTCCCTTCTTTTTCCTATTATATGATCCATGAAAATCGTAGTTTTTCGAAAACATGTTTTCGAAAAGCTACGATTTTCTGGGATATCAACTTCTATCCAGGAGCATATAACAAAAATCATGTTTTCTATTTTTGTTTCTACAACGGTCAAAACTACCACTTTAAAAGTAAAAAGTAGAATATAACAAGAAACGTACTGACACGTTTTGTTAAAACAGTCAGGTATAAAGTAGGTTTTACTCACATTTTTTACGTTGCTTGTGGTTTAAGCATCTCATAAGTAAAACAAAAATCTTATAGGTTAAAGTAAATTAGGACTTGGTACATAACACGGGTTAAACATAACACTGACGTGTATCTCTGGTTCTATACTTTTGATTCCTATATATTTCTAGTAAGTCTGACAGGTCGTGACCAGTTACTCTCTCTATAACGAATATATTGCTAAAAGGATAATATAAATATACGATTTCCCCTTGAATATAAAGTATTTCGTAAAAACCATACACCTTTGTTTTTATTTTTTTTAGATTGGTCAAATCATATGCAAGCATTTTGTTTACCTGATTTTTATTATAAAAGTCAAACATTATTACTAACCACAACGGTTATGCACCCTCCTACCTGAAATACACTCATGTTTTTTTTATCTAATAAATATTCGGGTTATAAAAAATGACAACGATTACCGTATATTTTTCAGAAAAGTCTAATACGAACAATTTTAGAACAATACAAGGAGCAAAAAATATGCCGAGTGATTTTTTCCGTTTACTCATCGTGAGGCCAAGTGGGTCAGGTAAAACAAATTTGCTAATGCACCTTTTATTTAAACCCTTATTGTATTACGACAAAATTATTCTTTACGCAAAGAACTTAGAACAACATTACTATAAGGAACTAATTCGAAGATTCGAGGAAATAGCGGAAAAACTAGCTGTGTCTCTGGAAGATTTATTACAACTATCTAATGATAAAGTTGAAGACATCGACCGCGAGGACGAAGTATCTGACGAAGTATATGACGGCATTGCCGGTGACAAACAAAAAATCGTAATTTTTGACGACTATATTTGTTCACAACAAGATCAATCTTCTATTGTGAAATACTTTATAGGCGGAAGGCACAAGAAAATGAGCGTAATTTATTTGAGTCAGTCCTATTTTCGGATGCCCAAAGACTGTCGTCTGAATTGTAATTTCTACGTAGTGTATAATTTTCCGAGTAAAAAGGAGAGAGATTTTATATCTTCAGAACTTCAGGTCTCAAAAAATACGTTTGTTTTAACTACTAAAAATAAATATTCTTTTCTGTATCTTAACTTACCAGATAAGAAAATATTTCATTGTTTTGATCGGGAAATACAATCTTAACTTGTTAATCTCCTTTTTGTACCCCTAATTACACCTCAGTGAGAATTTCGCAATGCATTAACGAAAATCGATACGACGTCAAGCTGTTGCCAAGTTATCGAGTAAATTTCCATTCATAGTACAACATTCATCATGGATAGTTACAATACGAACAGTGATATTATAAATCAGGATATAAAGCCATGCTGGATTAAACTTTTCTCGGAGTTAACTTGTGGAGGAATTTGTGCGTGTTCTTTCAGGGATTTATTATTTTTCTGCTTTGTCAATTGTTGTATGAAAAAGTTAACGTATACATTATGGATTTATTAGACATTGTATATACGTCATGGATTTATGTGGACTGTCTACCGCCTGCTAGACAAAGCACATAAACCTCATATGTCATGGATTTATGTGGACTGTCTACCGCCTACTAGACAAAGCACATAAATCTCATACGTCATGGATTTATGTGGACTGTCTACCGCCTGCTAGACAAAGCACATAAACCTTTAACGTATACACATTGTATATACTTCATGGATTTAAGTGGACTGTGGTAGACGGCAGCTTCCTATAGGAACAGATTTATTCTTATCCAAGAAAATTCTTCCCTTGTATTCGTTTTTATTTGCACATCTCTCAAAGTTTGTGAGGTGAAGAATACTGAAATGTTCAATACTTTGTTCTTTAGATGTCCTATTTAGATTTACTTTCTTCGTGGAGAAATCTCTTGTATTTTTACTTTTTTGCCCTTTAACATCTTGTTAAAATCCTCTTGTGTTAACTTAGTTTTATTTGGTCCTTTTCCCTTTGTCTTAACACTAATTACATTGTCTGTATCTATCGTTATAGTCATATATAACTTAGGTGCAATATAAACTGCTTTAATTATCTTGGCGTTTTTCTTATAGTCATTAGCTAAATCACCTATGTTATTACCATTATAATTAGGTATAAGTTTTGCTTGCTCACCGGGCACATGAAGACTATCAGTATCAGTGTAGTAAAAGTCTAACTCTATCTTAGACTCTGGATTTAACCTCATCATATGTTCATACGTAATCTTGTGGCTATAAGCCAGAACAAAAGCACCAAAACGTGACGGCTTACTGATCTTATCAACCGAGTCAATCTCTGATCTTAAGTAACCAGAAACATACCAAGTGGATGAAATTAGCTCCAGGCCCGTGATTATATATTTATGATGAAAGGACCAATATTCATTATTATCCTTTATTGTCTGTGTGTGATTAAATATTGGTCTTTGTATCATTTTTCCGTGAAGACCATTCATCAGTAACTTTGCTAATGTGTATTGAACACTTCCTTTTTGACTTGTTTTCTTGAGCTTGAAGAATTTTTGTATATAATCATAAAACACCTTACTAGTTTCTTCCCAGTAATAACCCTCGATGATGTTGACGTCATAAGCATATTTAATCATTTGTTCTATATCGACTGAAGTATACCAACCTTCTGAATCCACCAGATCCCATTTAGTTGCTCCCTTTTCATCCTTTCTTGCTACTACTGGGTGAAGCAGTTTTTTGTTTGTTACGTAATTAACTTTATATATCCCCATTTTACCCTTCATGTCTGAGGTCGTATATTTTCTTTGTCCCACCGGATATTCATGTAACATACTGGTTGGGTAAAGGGACACAACATCTACGTTTAACAAGTAATCAGTTACATCATCGTAGGCTTCACCAAACTGATCAGATACAACTCAGTCTTGCTCTTATAACATCTTCAACCATAAACACTCTTTCTGATATTTTTTTCTACTTCTGTTGAATCAGACAAGTCAATATCAACTCCTTTAGGTATGTGATCTTTCCAGATGTCGAATCCTAGAGAACTAGTCGAGAGGAAATTAGTAATGTCTCTACGAAAATCTTTATAACATTGGTTGTTTAACTTGTTGAACAATTCTTGTAGTCCAAGTACACCAGACTGTAAATAAATGAGACACTTATTTCTTAGTTGATCAGACATGTCTTCTCACCTACAAGCTTTAGTATGATCAAATTATCCTTTTTGTACTTTGCAATTAAAATCTGTTAATGCTTGTTTCAAAGAACCGCCTATGTGTTTCATAAGATCAAAACAACGTATTTTATCCTTTTGTAACCCGATTATGCTTCCGTTGTTTATGATTATTTTTTCCGGAGCTAACTCTAGTTTATTCATGCTCTTAGCCAAGAAGTAATGATCAAAGTTACTCCCGTTATAAGCGTCGACAATAAAATCCTTGTTTTCTACGGCGGTTTTGCTAAACAAATATCGTACAAAATTATCGACGCAATCATCACCAGCGTAGTAACAAAAACCCCCGTCTTTCTCGACAAATCCTAGGATATATGGTGTTTGAACCTTATAACCGTCAACAATTTTTGTGTAAGTCTCTGTATCATAGTGAATTACGTTGGGGTTTAACTCTACTCTCTGTTGTACTTCGGATCAAATATCTACCATTTTTCTTTATTTTTGCCTGATAATAAGCAGATACGTTATCGTTGCACTTATGACTTTTCTTATATCGTTTACCACAACGAGAACAAATAATTAAGCAAGTATGATTATCGCCAAAATACGTATCGCCACAAGACGAACACTTCTTCTTTTCTTGTCCGATAATAAGGCTATAATATCCCTTAGCTAATTCTATAGTAGTGAGGTGCTCTTTATCATAATGCTGTTTTGTCTCTTCACAGAATAAACCAACAGGTATCTGGTATCTTTTTATTATGTCCAAAGCTACTGGGAACGGCACGGGTGTTTTAGGAGCCAACCCATATACTCTTCGTATCTCATCACAGACAGTGATTGTAGGATTAAAATCTGGTTTGAGTGGCTTTGCCAGTGCATGCGGCAGTTGTTTTAATCACCTAAAGAAACAGTTATTATTGGTTGATAATGGGCGTTTCCTTTTAACCCCATCTGTTATCTTCTCCAAGTACTCGAGGTCCCAACATCCACCACCGGGTGGTTTTACTACTTTTATTCTAATTCCTATGATTTCGTGTACATAATCCTCATTCGGAGGTAAAGAAAGGTCTACGTATCGTTGATAAAGCGATACGAAGTCAGTAAACTCTCTTATAAGAAACGAGTTCATACTCTTGGTGGTATTGTATTTGTAACTTGGTGTACTACCAGTATAGACAAATTTTACTAGTACATCAGCGCTATCAGTAAACCCGTCTGAAACAGCGTGATCCAGTCTTTCTTTTATTAACTCTGATATCACCTCTACCTCATCACTAGTTAATTCTTCTTGAGGACGACTAATAGTATACGTTCTAATTCCGTTCTTTTCGTTGTAATTCATTTTGAATGACTAATATCTTTTTTGAATGATTTTTATCCTTTAATATAACTTTTTATTCTGTGATTCTCTTACGATGAGCCGCAGAGTTAATATGATATTTTTTGGCTGAAACACAAAGGTGTTTGTTACACACCTCACAATAAAATTTGTGTGTAGCATAATATTTCTTTTGATTTTCATTGTAGGCTTGTTTTTTTCAACATCTGTCTCATATAGCATATAGTTTTCTTCTTCCCATTTTTATAGTATGATTTTTATCTACAATAACCGATTAATTCTTGCTTTTATACCCTTACCTAACAGTTGACCAATTTTTGATGCGGCGCTGTCGTTGTTGTACATTTTTACTTCTTTAATCAATGCACCTGGTTTTGCTGGTGTTGCTGCGGTCGGTGTTACGCCTGGTTTTACGCCTGGTGCTGCCGTAGGCATTATTTTATCTGCTACATACTCTCCCACCTTTTTTTTAGTTTTTTACCCCAGTGTCTAATGCTGCAACGCAAATTTCTTTATCGTCTCTTTTGCCAGTTGCTTTGCGGCGGTGCCAAATATGCTGTCGAACAGTGCCTGCGGCAGTCCACCACCTATTTGTTCCCTCGTTACCGGGTCAACAAAAATGTATGTTCCTAACTCCTTACTATATACTTTTCTCATTTTTTTTTTCTTACCGTTTATTTTTCTCTCAGAATAAAAGTAAAACTGGTGTCAACACCATTCAAGTCTATATTTCTACCGTTTACGGATGTTATCCAAACACGAATCGAGTCAATTCTCGTTTTGTTTACCTCTGAGTATCCTATATGGTAAGGTCTCCCTCGAAACGGGTAACTACGAGTTAAATCTGCAGTACTACACACGTAGAGTACGTCACCCGACTTACCGTTTACGACTGAATTAGTTATTAAATCACAATGAACATAAATACTATCTACGGAGTTAGTAATGTTAGGCAATTTACTACCGTATTCCGTCTCCTTTACTATTTTCTTATCGAACCCGATTAAATCAGCAAAGTTACTTTCTCTTAAGTCTAGTACCGCACCTTCCTGTAGTGTAATAAGCACCTTAAAGCTCGTTAAATCAAACTCTAGTTCTATTGGACTGTCTTCGACTTTGTCGTTTACCGATAGAAATTCTGATATATAAGTGTTTATATCCTTGTAGCTGTAAGCACCATTAGTAAATATCAATTCTTTGAACGTCTTACCGTCAAGACTATACTTTACTTTCTTGTTACCATAGAAATCAGAGATGTTGTACCAACTATAAGTCATAGTATTTATCTGGGACAAATCAAATAGATACTGTTTGTTTTTATTTTATACCAAGGGTTGTTCAAACAGGGTCTCAAAATCTGAAGGGGTTCCTTCGCCGGCATAACTAGAAAGTGTTATCATTCGTTTCATTTTTTATTACTCGAAATATTTTCTATAAATTCCTTCGTGTTGTTCTTTTGTTATATAATCTTGTTCTAGGAGAGTGTCTAGAATGCTTATACCCTCGTTTATTATCTCGTCGTTGTTGTTACAGCCTCGATACCAGCAATAAGAAGCTCTAACCGATCTACTAGCTTTATTGGGTCATAACACAAACTATTTTTGTATTTACTACTTGATTTTACTAAAGGATGTTGCGACAGTGTAACTAGTTTTTCGAACATATGCTTTGCAGAATCAGAATACGCTTTTTGGGGATTTTATCTCTTTGTTACTAAGTGAATAAAGTCATCATCGACTGGTTCCTGAATTACTTGTTGTCCTTTTTCGTCTAGTCCATACAATCTTTTATATTCGAAAAGTTGTTCTAAGTCCAACAGTAAATTAGAAAAGAAACCATCAGTGTCTAATTTATACGGCCCTTTAGTCGTCAAGGCTTTCCCGATTTGACTCTTAAATTTCTCCCGATAATCTCTATTTTTTACCCTGGAGATTTTCTATTTCTTGTGAAAATTCCGACTTAGATTTCATTACTCCCAGTGTTATGTTCAAACCCGTTATCTTTTTGAGCTTGTCTTCATTACTCAGGTCGCTGTTTTCTAGTACCTTCTCGGCGTCATACTGATTCAAATTTACACCACCTTCTTCTATTTCAGTTATTTGTGCATCTTGTTTCGAATATCCTGAAGTCAAGTGGTTGTCGGACGATTCCTATATCAACGGTGATATAGAGGAGGATCTCGACAACTGGAAACTAACCCTAAACCCGACGGACGGCGGCGAAACTCTTTATTTGTTTGGTGCGCATCTAATATTTGAGGCGTCAGAAGAAGAGTCCATATTTACTAACGAAATTAAGATCATGTTGAAAATAGATCAATTAGGCGCATCAAAGGAAATATCTTTCACAAGAGTAAGAAAAGATAATAAGGACGAGATAACACTTTTTCATATCGAGAAAATAAGAAAAAGCGCTACTTGTTCACTTCTTTTTAGCGCAGCCTTTCCAGTAATTATGAAATTAAGCGAGAAGAGTAGGATTGCGGTGGTCGAATTAGGGAAAAACACTCATTCGTTGTTCCGATTCCTACAGAGTTGTGCGTTAGATATTCAATATTCTATCCGTGATTACGGTTCTGAACTAGATTTCTCAGATCAAAGATTTGCCGGAAATACCCAGGATAGTACTAACGACGAAACTACTGAATACAGAATAATTAGCGAGCGTGACGTTATAGGTCTATATAAAAAAAAAGATAATTGCTAATATTGTCATTAAACTAAATGGTAAAGCGTGTTCCATAGAGTGTCATACTTGGAATGATTTTGGAAGTGAAATTCGTGGGCCTGTAACGAGCCCAGGACAATGGAAAAAAGAGTATTCCGTTGGTCTTTCTAATGGGGCTCAAGAAGTTAAATTAAACCTGGGTTATATTGCTAAATATGTGAGGATTAGTATAAGAGGAGAAACAGGTTATCGGGTAAGAAAATTTAGTCTAACCCCGGAGGAACAATACCAACATGTATATCTAAGTCCTCCGGTTAACACATACACTTTTAGTTACTCTCTGGGCGGTCTATTCGGTATGTCTACGTACCCTATTGCTCCTCGTGTAACTCCGATACCGATCGGGCTTCCAGACAGACTATTGATAAACCATTTGTTATAAACGGGAAGATCTTACACTCACCCGGGGATGGGTTTCAGCAGTGGATAAAATTCAAGGATAAGTGTACACCCACATTTACTGTCCGTTTGTGCGTCGCGGGTATCACGGATACTGCCGTAGGCACTCCTTCGTACATCTCATGTTACAAAAAAGGGACGACACCAATAACTAGCAACGAAATTCTAGAGACCAGGAAATCCATCAATGGTCATAATCAGTTTGAGATAAAAATGAGTCATACGTTTGAAAAGAACGACGAAATATTCTTTGGAGTTATAGCCCCAACCGGAATCGTTTGGCTAATTTCTCCAATGACCTCACTAAATGTCATTGAAGTCGAAATTAAGTTTTAGTGATAAACCACCAAACGGAGTTTACAAAATACTTGATATTCAAGAGAAAAAAAGGTACTGTCCTCTTTAAAGTGTGGGTGCGCAGAAGACTATGTCAGAGACTGATGATTTTGGAAGTGAAATTCGTGGGCCTGTAACGAGCCCAGGACAATGGAAAAAAGAGTATTCCGTTGGTCTTTCTAATGGGGCTCAAGAAATTAAATTACACCTGGGTTATGCAAGTCCGACATCGGAATCCAGGAGTTAAAGTCGTCTGAATACCCTTTCCATTTAACAAATACTCTTCTATTTTTGTGATCCCGTCTGATAATCTTTTCTATTCTGTATGTCTCGTGATCTGTCTTCTGGAGTTCTTGTTCGTAGAAGCTTCCTTCTATTGGCTGGTTATTCAAGTCCGTGATCTTGTAAGTTATTGGTTCTGTGTACTGAATCGTCGAAATAGTAAATACCTCTTCGGTCCAGTTGGGTGTATAACCCTTTTCAAACGTGCCTTTCTTTTTAGATATTCTGACCTTGTCGTCTAGTTTGAATTTTGGTTTAGTCTTAGTTTCCTTCGTATCTGAGTAAACGGATGATTTGCTTGCTTCTACTGGTTTCATTTTCATTGTCGAGTGCTTCGTGTTATTGTACTGCTCTACTAATTGTGGAAGTACTGAGATATAACTGTAGGTGTTATTGGCGGAAAAGTAGCGAAACATCTTACCTTTGAGTGTGCGATTGAAGCGCTCTTTTACTACAGCCTTTCCCTGATTGAAACTGTGGTACATTCTTATTTTGTAGTTTTCTAGGAGTTTCTTAAACGTCTGGTTGTAAAAATCTGATCCCTCATCGTCCCATAGTAATTCTGGAGTTCTTCCCTCTTTTAGTATCCTCTCGAATCCGATAGCCACTTCTTGTCCTGTCTTTGATTTTAGTGGAACGCTCCAAGCGTATTTGCTAAATACGTCAATCACATAAGTATTTGTACCCCTTGTTATCTCTGGAATAAGCTTGCATGTCTACGAGATCTGCACTCCGGGTGTCATCGACATGTGATACTCTTACTTCTCTGAGAGGGAACTTTCTTCTTGCTTGCTTATGTAGTTCTTCTGCTAGTT
>MJUU01046614.1:80035-125671 GCA_002080025.1 Modiolus philippinarum | reverse complement strand
AAAATTTTATTGAAATTTTAGTCTATTTTTAGCAACTGTTACCTTTACCTTGGGAGTACCAACCCGGAAATCGATAGGATTCTGTCTTGGGTAATAAGTAAGCATGTGACCAAGTTTGATTTTGATCCAATGCAGGATACTCAAGTCATCATCCGGAAACAAAAATTTTAATAAAACTTTAGTCTAATTTTAGTAACTTTGACATTGACCTTGGAGGTACCAACCCGGAAATCGATAGGCTTCTGTCTAGGGTGATACGTAAGCATGTGACCAAGTTTGATTTTGATCCGATGCAGGATACTCAAGTTATCATCCGGAAACCAAAATTTTATTGCAATTTTAGTCTATTTTTAGCAACTGTGACCTTAACCTTGGGACTACTTATCCGGAAATCAAGACGGTACTGTCTTGGGTGATAAGTAAGCATGTGACCAAGTTTGATTTTGATTCGATGCTGGATACTCAAGTTATCATCCAGAAACCAAAATTTTATTGAAATTTTAGTCTATTTTTAGCAACTGTGACCTTGACCTTGGGGGTACCCACCTGGAAATCGATAGGGTTCTGTCTTGGATGATAAGTAAGTATGTGACCAAGTTTGATTTAGATCCGATCCAGGATACTCAAGTTATCATCCGGAAACCAAAATTTTCTTAAAAGTTTAGTCTAATTTCAGCAACTGTGACCTTGACCTTGGAGGTACCAACCCGAATATCGATACGGCACTGACTTGGGTGATAAGTAAGCATGTGACCAAGTTTGATTTTGATCCGATGCAAGATTCTCAAGTTATCATCCGGAAGCCAAAGAGATGGACGTACGTACGTACGGACGAACGGACGGATCAGGGTAAACCTTAATGCCCCCACGGCCTAGCGGCGAAGGCATAAAAAATAATAATTTGAAGAATAAAACTTTTATTGAAAATAAATATGACATTTGGCGAAAATAAATAATCTGTGCGAGATTTTCATAAAAATAAATAAAATCGAGCAAGCCCACCAACCACTCCTGAAAATAAAAAGGCCGTATCCTTATTCAAAAGTATGTGTCTATTGTGAGCTAATCTTGTATCCTTTAAACTCTAATGTAATACCATCTTAGTTTGCCAAGTATGTAGCAATTGATTTCTTGCTGCTACTTCTTTGATGAATATAAAACTTACTACTTGACAGACAGACATGTAAATGCACAAATTCAACCTTTTTAAATAAATAAAAAAATGTGATGAATATTTAATCAATCTCTATCTGACAAAAAAACTGAATTACTGATTTGATTTAACTACCGGATTTGACATGTTCAACACGGCGGGTGTCTTATACTTACTCTACCGGTGCACCTGATCTCACCCATGGTTTTTTATTGGTTCCGTATTGTTCATCTTTGTGTGTGTGTGTCTTCATTTTTCTTTTCTGTGCCGTACCCATGTTGTGTCTCTGTTTTTTTCTTTTTTTTTTGTTTCTGATGTTGCCATTGTCATTGGATTGTTCGCTTTTAGATCGACGGTTCGGTTCTCACAAGTTTACTTTACTAGTTATGGTATCCGTTATATAAGAATAATACTTGTGTTTCTGTTACTCTTCATTTATGCCATAATTAAAAGAATTACTTTGAAGCTTATCTATTTTGATGAAAATCTTTTCAACGTAATTGTCCCTCCTTTGAGTTGCAGTGGTAACAGTTTGAAGAATATAGTACAGGGGATGCTGTGCACAGAAGCACGGGAATTAACATGTGATTTCAAGGTAAACCAGAAATTGGAGCTGTGCTTGTTTGTTGCAATCTGTCATATATCACAAAACGTTGCAAATGATAATCTTCAAGCACTACAACAATGGGAGAAAACATAGAAAAAGTGTGTGCTATCTTGCAACGAATTATAACCCTCAATTATTTTAATGGCATTCCATGAATTTACAAATAACGACACTACGGTAAGGCAACCTGAAAAAACACACTTGTGTATGAAAATATTCCTGTACTTTCTCTGTAATGGTCAATTGTGTTTTTGCTTGAATCTTCAATTGTCACATTGTACGCGTATAATTTGTTACTGCTGATCAATATAACAAAGGGGCTGTGTTTGTCGAAAATCCACAAATCCTTCGTAATCCTGGGCTTTAATATATGTTTTTTTCACACGGACTGTCATGAAATCGTAATCCTGGGCTTTGATATATGTTTCATCACACCGACTGTCATGAAAAATGGGTGCAAACTCCAGCTTCGTTGTGCTTTGTTGAAGATGACAACCCGTCATATTATAACCGCTAAGTTTTGGGGTTATTTTATATGAATATATTGTCAATAATTGACGCTTGTCTTTGGGTGTGTAAAGTACAAACCAAAGTACACTATATGTATTTAATACTTGTTTTCACTTTAAGAGCAGAACATACACTGATTTATAAAGTTACACAATAAACATTAATATATACAAATTGAATAATAATGACACGGTATAACGATTGTTAAGCCCGTAAGGGTTAAACTGTCCATTAGGCGTTAATTGCCGAAATTGGCATAACAATACCCGTAAACAAGTATATGTAAGAACATGA
Source organism: Modiolus philippinarum (assembly GCA_002080025.1). Taxonomy (NCBI): domain Eukaryota; kingdom Metazoa; phylum Mollusca; class Bivalvia; order Mytilida; family Modiolidae; genus Modiolus; species Modiolus philippinarum. Next base: position 123,107 of record MJUU01046614.1, on the reverse strand, counting down.
TTATCCCCTTCTTCGTGAATAAGTACGAGCGTTAGCGAGTATTTATCACGAAGAAGGATAATCATGTTCTTATATATTTAGTATATTGTTAAGTACTCAAGAAATAATTACAATAATCAAACATTATAGACGCTCAATAGATAGACTAATTTAGACCAATTTGACTTCACCCATGCATGCCGTAATTAAGTAATTAAGGCCTATAGAAAACTGTGAAGGTGATAAAACAGATAACTTATTCTGCACAAAATTTTAAAATATTTCCAAAAAGTGGTTTGAAGCCCAAAACGCTTTTTCTATCCTCCAATGCTTTATACTTGTTTTTTTTTTATTAAAGTGATGATTACATCCCCTTAATCTATTATTGCTTTGACTTTATCTGATTTTTATACTGAATAGTCAATTTATTTTTTGAAAATATTATAATACTGGCTTTTGAGTGAATGACAACTCCTTCATATTTTACAGATTATTGCTTTACGATCCAAATGAATTGTACATTGTAGTTATTTTACATTTTATAAACTCATTTATTTATTATTATTATTTTTTTTTTTTTTTTTGCTATTTATTTTTTTCTTTATACATGAATATCTAGAAAATTTATACAAAACTTAGCATTATATTTAGCACTTTAAAAAAAGAAGTTTCAAATCACACAAATTTAAATAACACGAAAATGTCATTTCCACAGCACAGTATTTTAAAGGCGCTATGCATTATTGACTTCTGGTAAAAATACGAATTATTCAAGAAAAATAAAATCTTGACAAATGAAGACGAATTGAAAAATAGGAAAATTACGGATTACAAATATGATCATACAACGACTAAAAAGAAATGGGACAATATTATTAACACGAAAGACAAGGACAGATAGAATTGTGATCTTTTTTTTTTATTGTATCAATTTCATGATGTTAATATGGAAGGAATTGGAAACGATTATTTATGTACTAGACTACACTGAAGATATAAATAAAAATAAGGCTGAGCAATGGTTTCGTAAATTAGCAATGGCTATAAATTTATATTTATTTTTTAGATTACAAGTTGCTTAGCAAAGGGTCGTCACTCATTTACTAAAACCAACGGGAGAATAAAGCTTGGGTGACGAATCCAACCTGTATTCTCGATGTCCAAACATTTTCCAAAACAGTTTGTCATTACACATAAGTGTTTAAAGTATATACCATTGATAAACCTTGTTTAGTGCGCTAAAAATTGCAGTATAAAGAACTAGCTAAAAATAATGCTTCACTTCTGTTTTCGTGAGATGTTAATTTGTAAAATTCGATTGTGACTTCAACTTCTCAGTCCGACTTGCGACCTCTCTACTTGTGTATAAAAAACACTGGGTCCAATTTTACGACTTTGAAGAGAAAATATATGTATATAAAACTTATATGTTTTTAAGTGTTTGTATGTGAACATATAGTGAACATAACATGACACATATGGAAAATATGTGGAATAAAATTGAGAGCTGGTAAATCGTAGGAGGAAAAAAATGTATGATAATTGATTTAAGCGAAGATACTAAAATGTAAGAAACACAAAATTAGTTAACTCCCGCTTTCAAGTTGGCCAGACTTGAAAGGGTTGTTAAGTGTGAATAAAACCTCTTAACGTTTTCGCCTTTTTGTTTTCTTTTGAGCATGAAACTGCCTTATCAAATGGTTGCGTATATTACGAGATGGTTCCCTTGTATTTTCTTTTGAACTATAATCTTTCCATCTTATTCGGTATTCAGTTTTGTTATGTCTTTTTTCTACTTCCTAAGATTCGCTCAACAATATAAGTTTTATCTTTGTCCTTATCTTGTGTTGGTTGTGTGTGCGCTGTTGTCTGTGTGTTTGTTTTGTTAGTAGATGTAGGGCGTGGCTTTTCGTTCAGTTGCTTAACATTTGTACGATGTTTTATCGCATCATTGACTCTGTCTAAGATATCAGACATGTCCATTAATTTATTTGGATCTTGGTCCTCATCAGCCTTCACATTTTCTGGTGGGTTAGTTGGACGATCTTTTGGGTCGTGGTACATTTTCAGTATGTTGGCATGCACAGGAGCCCTTAATACTTTGTGGTCCGAGCAGCGGCGTAAATGATAAGTGTATTCTCCCGCATAGGCATAAATGTAGTATGGTCCTGTCCACTTGCGCTGTAGTTTTGGAGATAATCCAATTGGAGTTCTGGTACAGTACAACCAAACATTGTCCAAAATAGAGAACTTGGGCTCTTCAACCCGTTTATCGTGCTGCGTTTCATACCTCTGTTGTGCCAGTTCTATATTAGTTTTTGCAACATTGTGGGCAATTTGAAGACTGTCAATTATTGAATGAAATACTGTCTCAGCATCTTTGTTAAGTCCTTGAGTTTCTTCTGGAATTAGTGCAATGTCGATTGGATTGCGAGGCTCTTGTCCAAATACCAAATAATATGGACTATACTTGGTTGACTCGGTGGCTACTGTATTTCTGTATGCCATCATAACACTAGGTAGATATTTCGCCCATGTTGTCTGGTTGCCGTCACAGTACATCTTTAAAGAGGTGGCTAAAGTTTTATTCTGTCGCTCAGTCGCAGCGTTGCATTAAGGCTGATAAGATAATGTATTTAGTTTTGTAATCTGGAACATACTGAAAACTTCTTGAATAAGCCGTCCGACGAAACATTGTCCCAAATCTGTGAGAATTTCTCGACATGGACCAAATCTACAGATGATTTCATTGTACCATATCTTAGCTACTTCTGCTGCAGTTCCGGTTCTCATGGGAAAGGCTTCGCACCATTTAGAAAAAGGACAAACTATTAGGAGGATCTGGTTGTATCCATCTTCAGTCTTGGGAAGGCCACACAAGATGTCCATATGCATTCTTTCGAATACTCCTTTGGCCGGAAGTGGTTGTAAAGGCGCTCGTTTTGAATGCGGATTAGTCTTGCTCTGTTGACATTCTAGACAGGTTTGCACGTATTTTTCTATGTCGGAGAACATGCGCTTCCAGAAGAATTTAAGCCTTATATTGGCATAGGTACGCTCAAACCCTGGGTGTGCAGACATAATACAATCATGGTAGGACAGGACAACGTCATTGCGAAGTGATTTCGGTACGACTAACTGCTTTATTACTCTGTCTGACATGGGACCTTTTCCTCTTGGATAATACAAATGGTACAGGATATTATTTTTGATAATGTAGTCGTTGGATTCTTTTTGTAGAATGTCGGCTGCTCGTCTGTCATTTGGTAGTTCGTTGTTTTCCAGATAATTGAAAATGAGTTGTAACTCGTCATCGTCTCGCTGAGCTTTCATAACTTCTTCAGTGGTGACTGTTGTTGTCTGACAAATATGGACTAGAGGTTCTTTATTCTTGTAATTTGCTTCTGCCTGAGTAAATGCTTGAAGAGCCGAAATATTGTCTGTAGCTTCTGTCCTACTGGGGTCGGTTGTACGAGCAGTTTCGGAAATGACTGTCACTTGTTCTGTTTGCTTCTCGTCTGGTCGGTTTTAAGTACCGTTTTCCCTCATAACTGCATCAATACTTAGACGGTGTTCCTGTTGTGTATGTTCATGTGGAATTCTAGATAGAAAATCTGCGCATGTGTTGTCTTTGCCAGGTTTGTAATGGACTTCAAAATTATACGACTGTAAGAATATTGACCATCTCGCTAAGCGTCCGGTGCTTTCTTTGATGCGATGAAGATATTGTAGAGCAATATGGTCCGTAAAAATATGAAATTTCCTATTAGCGAGGTAGACATGGAACTGTTTGATGGCTGTTTCAAGTGCCAAGCATTCTCTGTCTTTTACATCCCATTTCTGTTCAGCTTTGCGTAGCATGTGCCCACCATAAGCAATGACACGAAGTCGATTGTTTTCGTCTTTCTGACCAAGCATATATCCTATGACGGTTTCACTGGCGTCAGTGTGAACAATAAACTCCTTGTCGAAATCTTGAAACGTCAGAATTGGTGGCGAAACTAGTTTTTGTTTTAGGGTTTCGAATGCTTGTTGTCAGGCTGGTGTCCATTCAAATTTTCTGTCCTTTTGCAGCAATTGATTCAAAGGAGTGGCAATTCTGGAATAATTTTGAATATGGCGCCTGAAATAATTTGTTAAACCAAGGAACATTCTGATATCTTTTATGCATTTTGGTGCCGAAAATGATTGAATGGCGGATGTCTTCTCAGGGTCGACAGCTATTCCGTTCTTTGATATGACGTATCCCAAATATCTTACTTATTTACATGTAAACTGGCATTTCGATGGTTTGAGTTTCAAGTTCGCTTGTATTAATTTGTCGAAGAGGGCTGCTAAGTGACTGAGATGTTCTTGAAAATTTTTGCTGTAAACTAATATGTCGTCTACGTATACCAGGGCGCTTTCCCAGTTGAGATCTCGGATAACTTCATTCATGACGAGATTAAATGTAGCCGGAGAATTTGCCAATCCATATGGGAGCCTGTTGAATTCATATTGACTTCGATGGCAAATAAAAGCTGTCTTTTCTTTTGATGCCTCATCAAGTTCCAAGTTCCAGAATCCTTGCCTCATATCGCAAACAGAGAAAACCTGGGATTTGGATTCCCCGAGAGTATCTAGGACGTCAGACATAAGAGGAAGCGGCAATGTAAAAGTTTTGGTTACAGAGTTTAATTTTCTGTAATCCACAGCAAACCTGTATTCACCAACGTTCGTACATCCAAGTTCCGATAAATCTTTGGCGAAGGCTTGCCTGTATTTCACAAACAGAGTCAATAATTGAGAATTTTGTTCCTCATTTAAATCCTAATTAGAAAGATCAATACCCAGATCACGCGCAATTTCTTTAAATTTGATATCAGATGGGTTTTGCGTCTCAAAATTAATATTACAAATTGTGCATTTGTTATCATCTATTTCACCTAAAATGTTGTTTTTATTTATCATTACAAAATTACCGACTATTGAGTTTTTTGAAGTGTAATATGAGCATTAGTGGGGTTTAAAAGTTCAACAGATGTTCTATTTTGTTTAGTTAAGGTTACACAACGTGCGCCAATAATATTGTATTTTCCTATCAACGAAAAATTTGGTTCAATAACACCCGTTGTATTATTTGTAATGTTTTTTACATGTACAGGAATAATAACCCGTTGTCTTGGTTCTATAGTAATTTGTGCTATGGTGTGTACAAAATTGTTTTCTTCTTCCCTAGTGTCTGAACTATGTAACGGAACTTCAGTCATTCCGTTTTGCAAAGATAAAATTTGTTTTGGGAAACTTAATTTTGCATAACTTAATTCTGCATTTTGTTCTAACATAAAATCTCTACCTAAAATAACCGGTACGTCAATGTAGTCCAGTACACAAAACTCTTGAAAAATTGTAAGTTTTCCTATTTCTATTGGCAATGTAACATCGCCTCAAACCCGTATTACGTTTCCGTTAACACCTCTTACCATGGGCAACCTTGATTTTTGAAGGGGGTAATTTAATTTTTTAAATGTTTCGTCATTCATAACTGAAACTGCAGCACCTGTATCAACTAAAGTTGTAAATACTTGTTTTAAAATTCTTAACTTAATTGTACAACTATTGAAATTGTTTTCATGGTTTGTATTCTGAACGAAAAGGTTTGGAATATTGGGACTTTGTTTGACACATTGAAATTTTCGCTTGGGAGTTTGAGAATTAAATTTAGCACTTTTTCTTTTATGATAAAATAAGGTATTTCGATTATAATTACTTAACCGTTTTGGTTAATAGTTACTATTCTTTTTATTTAAGACACTTATACTGGGAAAATTTTTCGCATATTGCAAATATTCACATCCCTGCCAATTATTGTCATACTCACATCTATTCAAGCCTGGATTTGGTACGGGTCTGTCTTTTTTCTTGTCTTCTTTGGGTGTTTGTGGAATTTCTGTTTGCAAAGTTTGTAAGGAGCATGCATTCACAATTGCTTCTGCTGTTTTCGCTGCTTCGATTACTTCTTCTCTTGTTGGGTTCCTTTTATCGCCGATTTTCAGAATGTACTGTATCCTTACTTCCTTTCGTAAACCACTGTCTAAAACATCTTGAAAAAAGAAATTTCGCTCCGATTTATGACATTGCCTTTCGATTCTGGAAATAAACTGAGGACTGTTTCGCTTTGTAATTGATACATTTTTGTACAATCCGTCCAGCTATGCCTTTTTTCTCAATTTCCGTCGGGCAATATCTCTGTTTGAATTTCTTTAATAACCTCTCGGGGTTCCTGTCCTCATCTTCGAGCATCATATATCATGCTAAGGCATCATCTTCTAGGAAACTCACAATTCCTCTCGTTATTTGTACGTCATTCCTATTTTCAAATAAACAAAAATGTTCGAATCTTGTGATCCACATTGCTTCATTTTCGCTGTTGAACGCACAGAATTTTTCAATTTTCGGTCCATCCATTTTTATACACTTTTGTGGGGAACTAGTCTTTGGTAGATTTTTGCACTCGCTGCATCGAGAGGTTGCAGGATCGTTGATTTCTCCCCAACTATAACCGCTATGTTTTGGGGTTATTTTATATGAATATATTGTCAACAATTGACGCTTGTATCATGATGTGATGCAAATTCCTTTGATCTTGGTAGTTCTCTAAATCCCGATACTCTTACTGGAGATGGGGCTTAAATGTACTACAACTTCTATTTTCTGGATGTTGTAGTACAGTGAAAGTGTATTACAACATCCATAAAAACTGTTACCCAGCACAGTTACAATGACCTTGAACCCTTATTAGTGCGATGAGTTCATTTAGAAATGTATGATCATGTTACAAAACCAAACAGAAAATCATCTGAAATATAGGTCCTTTATTTTTTAAAAACGTCCAATGTATAAAACTCAAATCAGAAATGAGTTATTGCTCATTGCTGTAGACTTCATGTTGACATCAAGATGAAGAACAACTTTAAAATTGTTGTACCTGTTCATATCATCTTGTGTTCATTAAACCCAAGTTCAATTTCTCAATTTATTTTACCGTTACATCTATCAGCTTTTTGTGAAAGTTTTCTTCAGGACAGCAGATGCAAAATGACAGTATTCGCTCGCTTTGAACATTTTTGTCTTAAAACCTCAGTATACATGTAATACATAAACCATGTACGAATCAGGATATTTAAATAAATTCCGGAAATAATTTCCTGACAATGTGCATCAATACATTTACCAAGTTTTAAACTCTTACTGATAGATTTCAAAGTTGAGTGACAATAAAAAGAGTGCTTCCATTGCTTACAAAACTCAATATATGGTTTAATTTCAATACATTTACACCATATCCCTTAATTTTACATTTACTTCACACCCCTAATTTTTTCCAGAAAAAAGTAATGTAAAATTGGCCATAATTTCAATCAACTCAATTTAAAGCCGGTTTTTTAAGGTCCCCGACAGACGACGGACACAAAATGATGACAGACGACGGACACAAAATGATGCTAATCACTCGCTTTGTATACTTCAATAATCTTCATGACATACAAAATACATATGAATCAATTGTTTAATAACAACCCATTAAACAAAATAATACTGCTTTCAAAGAAATGTTTTTTTTTTCTCAAAATACAACTAGTTTATCCCACTTTCAATAATGATAACAAATTATCTTTCTCAAGTATCCTACTTGGACATTTAAAAAAACTTAACCACAACAACAATTCCTTGGAATAAAATTTTTCTCAAAAAATATTCAAAAGCGAAATGAAATCTGACAATTCTGGAACATAGCTCCATTAGCTATGATGGGGAGTCCAGAATAGCTAAGACCTTTTTCGAAATTTCACTACAGGACTGTTTTTATTTCCTGACTGCTTTTTCAGAACGATGGCCAGTCCGGCCCATAATTTCCTGCTCGTATATGCCGTTCATGTACAACTGTGTTGCGCATGTGCGCTTACCAGAATGGTTCGTAAAGTTTCCCTGTAATTCAGCACGCGAAGTTATGTCTTTCATCATAGTTTTCAACTTATTAATTCCTACATTTTGACTTCCATATTTCGGTGGCACACTAGCTAAGGGACGGCGGTAAAAATTACCTGTATTATTCAATGCGCTTAAGTACTTTGTATAATAATCTGCGATACAACGATCTCCTGAAAAAAAAAAATTAACAATTATTGGAAATCTGTAAAAAATTGGGCAACACAAAACTTACCATGATACAACCAATGAGCAAGAGAGCAGCACTTTAATTGTATTCTGTTTAATTTTATGTGAAAAACACTAAAATTTGTCATTTTTGAAACTGATAGTGTTGACGGATACTTTGTTAAGGTTCTTGTCATAACAAACAAAAAGACAGACATAAAGCCACTTTACAATGGAAAGTGGCCAATTAAACAGGAAATATGTAATGTTCATGTTCATTTACTCTATCTCCTTACAATTACTATACTGTATATAATGTACCAATTTTATATGATATAAATATCAAGGTGACTTCAGGATGAAGAACGACAATAAGTGTCGGTCTTTTGTTGGTTTTCATCATGTATTAATTGGGATATTGTCTCATGTACATTTACTCCATATCCCATATTTCATAGCAGTAAAAGTCAAACACTTGAAAAAGAAGCATACCTGGTTCACAATAATGCTTGATAGTCTTGTTTGTCAGCTCACGTTGACTAATTCCTCCTTTTTAAGTTTTATTGGCCCGCCGAAAGAATTCTACAATCTTTCCAGTATCATCTTGCCCGACTGAAAACTTCTCACTCTGGAGGTTGCGATGTTCATCGTACCCTCGTAACGCAAATAATTTACAGTTATAAAAGAAGACTGTATGTTGTAATGATTCACTGGAATGTGCACCAAACACGCCCTTTTCCCATATTTGATTTTCATGTTCTTCTAATACAGGATCAGCCTTTTTTACTTTTGTTCCATATCCCCTGCTTAGCAAATCCTTCATTTTACAGTCTAATATTTTGCGGAATTCAGCAAAACGGTGGTCACTGGATTCAAGAAAGTTTTTATCATGAACCCCATTGTCTCTCAAGCTGTGCAGTAAACCACAAATAATATAGTACAGGGAACGGGGAGGGTACTCCTCACCGTCTTGCTTTCGTGCCTCCAAAACAAAACGACCAAGAAAGAAGTTTACCTGGGTTGCATCCATGGTTTTCAACTCTGGAATTGGATTGTTAGCATTGATTCCCGTGTTCCGGTTGAGACGCCACTTTTCAAACACACCAACAGACCAGTTTGTGTGTGTGTTTTTTTTTTTTTGTATTTTTATTTTCTTGATTATTTATCAACTCTTTGATACACTCATCAGTGACAGGATCTGCAAATCTGACCTTGGCAGGGTTAACTTCTGGTTTAATGTCACGATTACTAACCATTGTAACAAAATGGTCCCCAGTGACCTGGGACCCTGCCTTTTCAGTGTCCACTACTGATTTATCATCGCGATCACTCGCGAAATAGTCAATATCCATATCAAAAGTTCCTGTACTTGTATCGTAATCTCGCATTAACTGGGAAAGTGGTGTATCCTCCAAATCGGCAAGTTCAACCTGGGCCTCGTAACACTGAGAAAGTATCATGTTTTCGTCGTCGTTTTCAAGCATCTCAAAGGATTCACAATACTGAGAAAGTGCGATGTCGTCATCGTTATTTCCTAGCAAAGACAAATTATCCATTCTTTCAGTCGCAAAATGATGGTTTTCAATATATTCGCAAGCCTGCGAAAGCGCAACATCGTCAGTTGAAGCATATAAAAAATCCACGTCTGCCAACTGAAACGCCATGCTAGAAAATTTTGGTCAATGAAAACTCCCGCCAATTATTGACCGACTTTCTTAAAATAACGTCACAGACACATTTGTCAAAAACCACGTGTACGTTGACGCCCCCAATTATCTAATCCACCAATCATGATACAAGCTCGTTGTAGAGTGATTTGCGTACTGCAACGACCTGATATTCAGAACAGGATTCTCGTCGGCCATTGGCCGACTCGAAACTGTTCTGAATATCTGCCCGTTGTAGTACGCAAACACACTCTACAACTATAACTTGTCTTTGGGTGTGCAAAGTACAAACCAAGGTACACTATATGTATTTAATACTTGTTTTCACTTTAAGAGCAGAACATAGACTGATTTATAAAGTTACACTATAAATATCAATATAAACAAATTGAATAATAATGACACGGTTTAACGATTGTTAAGCCCTTAAGGGTTAAACTGACCATTAGGCGTTAATTGCCGAAATTGACATAATAATACCCGTAAACAATAAATGATTGACTAACGGATAAATGTCTGTGTCGGGTCACAATCCAGTTGCGTTATGTAATATTGCGGATATAATAAAAACGGATGAAATTAATGAATGATAAACTATTTAACAAACAATTTTACGCAATCACTAAGATTAATAACGAATCAATAAACGAACACAAATATTAGATATACGAAGTTTATATATAGAGAACTGTCACCAAAATCTTGTCTAGCACAAGCGATATTTGTTTTCAATAAAATTACATTTTATTTTGATTGAACAGCACTGCATCACTTTTCTCCCGGTCATAATATTTCGCATATTTGTTTACCACAACTAATCCTAACAATTTAGCCTGTCCATGAGACTGAGGTTATCTATATTCATGAAGTTAAAGGCCATACAATGATTATTGCGATCAGTTCATCCGTTAATTTAGAAAATGGCTGGTGGTGAAATAAGGTGACAGCACCTGAAATCCTGAAGCCAATACAGATCTATTGACATAAATGATTCAAGGACACCACCAATGCCACTCGCCATTATTTTCCTCGTGTCGCAAAGATGTATGCCTTTAATTTGCCACATATCTTAAAGAGTTTATGCCTTTAATTTAGCATTTTTCTATGAATGTATGCCTTTCATTTGCAACATGTCCTAAAATTTAAAAGTTGTCAGGCAAAAAAAAACACATTTGCACACTGACCTGCTTTTGGTGTGACCGCAAAATGAACCCCTTCACCCCCTTGGATAATCACCCCCCGCAGGTCATCAATTTCACCCGTAAATGAAATTGTCAACCGCTAATGACCCGCCGCAAATCTAGTTAAGATAAACAACAAACAGCGCTTTTCATTTTCCTTTCAAAGTAAAACTTTAACAGAACAGAAAACACCAATTGTCCGCAAACAGGTTGCAACAAATTTATTTCACCAAAAACGTGTATATACTAGCTGAAATTGCCAGAAAAACATGAACAAGAAAGGTCTTGGCCTTTTTGTGTATGGTAATAAATGGCACAGAACTTGTGCAAAAAATTCTTGAAAAGTTCATGATGGCGTTACGCGATATAACCCTTCATTACATACGGTGTCATGGCTCACAATAGCAGAATTTGAGATTGGCAAGTATGAGAAAATGACTTCGCTTCCTCCGAGGTTACACCTCATATCATATTAATTATCTATGTCAAATAATTTGTTGAAAGGTCAAAATAATGAAAACCATCTCTTTTTAATCTTGAAGCCTTGTGGTTGTCTGATGTCCATGTTATGTCTTTTTTTCTGCGTTCTAGTTTTGTCTCGCCCGCGACGAAAAAGTCGCGGAAGCGAGACTTAGGGATAGCGTTTCCGGCGGCGGCGGCGGCTGCGGCGGCTGCGGCATCAACAATTGTATTGTGAATTAACAAGCTTATGTTAGTTGTAGGTCCATAGTATTTGATGTGCAGTTGCATTATTATTGGTACAACTCAAATCCATACTTAGATTATAGCCCTGGCCCCTAAGTCACGCATGAACGATCACATTACGTTTTCAGCAAGCAGTTTGTACAGCCTATACCAGAAGTCCTAGGCACTTGATATTTGACATGCAGTTGCGTCTTGGAGAGTACATACCGATTCCACGCCCGGATGGTGGCCCTGGTCCCCTAGTCATGCATGAACGATCACATTAAGTTTTTAGCAAGCAGTTTGTACAACCTATACCAGTAGTCCTAGGCACTTGATATTTGACATGCATTTGCGTCTTGGGGAGTACATACCGATGACACGCCCGGATGGTGGCCCTGGCCCCTTAGTCACACATGAACGATCACATTAAGATTTTAGCAAGCAGTTTGTACAACCTATACCAGTAGTCCTAGGCACTTGATATTTAATATGCAGTTGCGTTCTGGGGAGTACATACCGATTCCATGCTTAAATGGTGGCCCTGGCCCCTTAGTCACACATGAACGATCACATTAAGTTTTAGCAAGCAGTTTGTACAGCCTATACCAGTAGTTATAGGCACTTGATATTTGACATGCAGTTGCGTCTTGGGGAGTACATACCGATTCCACGCCCAGGAAATTGTAAACACAGTTAAAGATTATATTTAACTTTTATTGCTGCTGCAGTAGATCAGTGTGCAAATTAAGGCAATGCAGGGGCAGGCGAGACATATCCTGTGTCCACAGTTTATTGCAATGTCTCTGGACTTCGATTTTTGTAATAATCACATACCCTGTTCCTTCGGTATCTACTGCAGTTGTTAAACTACATCGTACAGCACAAGCGCATGAGAAACGGATATGAATCCTTTTTGTCCTGTGGTAAATATTTTTGTTTGTTCGCGAATTTCAAAGAAAACGCAAAAAAAAACGGAAGTATGCAGTCTGTACACCGTAGATGCACAGGCCTTGCACCGAATAAACCAAACACTCGCCCCGAATTGGCGCCGGATCCCTAGTGAAAAGGCAACGAATAATAAGAGTGCATGAAGCACAACAATAAAAGCGTTGTTCAATTTCTTGGTTCTACCATGCAATTGTAGAGAATTGTCTCATGTGCATTTACTCCATATCCTTTTATTGTTTTTTTACATGAACATACGTGACGAGTGCCGAATAAAACGGATTTCCCTATGAAAAAAAAGGTACGAGCACCGAGAAGAATTAATTAATTAAACAAATAGGCACCATATAGACAATCTAATAGAAAGATTACACTTCATGATTTGGAATTTCTGTCAGATTTTTTTACTCTTCTGGTTTTATCAATTAAAAAGCATATCAATATTTTTCCAGGGATCCCCCTAATTTCCATTCATTATTTCATTTTACACATTCTTATGAGCATTCTTTTAAAATTTCATTTCATCTCATTAATTTTGCCACATTCATTCATGATCAAACCTTGCTTATGTTAAACGTATAAAAAATTCAGAAGAGTTCAATGTTCCTCCAAATTTTTAATAACTTATATCTCGAAAACAAGATGTACAATTTTTCAATTCTTTTCGCTTTATATACTTCCTCAGATTGATTCACGTCTTCCCAGATTTGACTGTACCGATTTTGACTTTTCCCTGGATTGACGAACTGACAGTGTAAAGAGTGCTGTATACAGAGCAGGACATGCTCCAGAGCACCTGATGTCACTCTGATTTTGAGAGTTCGAAAGATTAGTTTGGTTGTCGGCATTCCATTCAATATCCATGATCAAAATGAATCGACCACAATTCATTTTTACCAAAGTTCTCTTTTTTTTTTTAGCAAATGGCAAATACATATTCACAAACGCAGCTTCAGGATCTCGTGGATGTACTACAAGATTTAACAGTATAGAAATTCAACCAAGTAGTAAGCAGATTCTAACGTTTTGGTACTTTATAACCCATAACAATGTAGGAAAAATAAATGTTTATCCCGAATTTAAATTTGGTGGATCAGAATCTGATCGGTACATTTGGTCTACGTCAACAAATACAAGCAATAAATGGTACCATCAAACATTGGATCTTCCAATCGAAAGAGAGGCATACAAAATTGTTTTTGAAGCTGTTGGAAGGCGCAGAAATGGAATCATTGCCGTAGATGATATTGTCATCGTAAGCAAAGACAGTTTTGGTAAGATAGTTATTTATTAATTTTTCTGTAATATCAGCTAAATTCGACAATTTTTACGTCACGATGGGTGACTCGTTCTATCGGCCCAATCAGGTCTCCAGATCATAGCCCTCAAATCTGTTGTTTGATTTGACATCATAACATTACACATAGCGATAAACAGTATCAGCAACTCGCGGATCGTACAAATATTATAACTATACGTAAATTGTCTCACGCAAAATAGCTGGAAGCTTATATATACTTTACGTAAACAGCATGATTCAACCCTTTAAAGGGAAGCTTATAGTTGTGCAGTATTGATGAGATGCAGATTTCAAAACATTATAATAAATTGCAAAATTCATGATTTATATTTATTTTGTTTTGCGTAAACTTTAATGGTGAATGAAAGGATATGGAGTAAATGTACATGAGACAAAGTCTTTTACATGGTAAAAGTAAAAAGAGACAAAGTCTTTTACGTGGTAAAAACAAGCAAAGGAACAACGCTTTTATTATTGTTCTTAAAATCAAATTGTTGCTGCCTCATTATCTTATTTAAGTTTTTTTGGAAATTGTTTTTGCAAACTGTATAGCTCTTGGATTAATGTTATGAACTTTTTATTACATGAATATATTTTTTGTGTTTTCTGATTGGTCGTTAAGTCACTTTTAGCTCATGTTAAATCAGTATAAAATTGTTCAGTCCTACATGCAGTATGCGCTACGGCAAATGGCCGAGTAGTTAACGATTGCACAACAGACAAAATCATTGTGTTCTAATTATTCGTAATTGTAATTTACTGTCTATTTCTAATGAATTCTACTTTTGTTTGGGAAAATAAAATATTTGTTATTTTTTTCCTTTATGTATTTTAAATATAACTATGGTGCATGGTAAAAAAGATATTTAGAGTGCCTATTGTCACCGTATGGGAACGACACCGGATATTGGTACTACCGAAGCGGACGATTGATATTACTTTAGCATGAGTGAACGTGAAAATCGCACTTTTGTTATATTTCTTCTTAACATTTGTGACCAGAAATGTGTGTGATGATCGACGGGATAAAATTAGAGTTCATAATAGTCGTATAAATATAGAATAAAGCAAGTAAATAAAAATTAGAAATGAAAACACGTCGCTAGTACTGCCAAAATGTCCCAACGGGAAGTTTTTTCTGCAAAAGCAAACGATTTCAGACGTGTTTTGTTAAAAAACACACCCTTTAGTTCAATAATTTCACCCTTCAATCAAAATTAAGCAAATCCATGTCACAGCAGCTGGTTACGTAACTTAAATCACGAAAACAAAATTATGAAAGAGTACGGCGACTTGTCTATAATCCCGAATATTCTACAAGTCGCCGTACACTTTCATAATTTGGTTTTCGTGATTTAAGTTACATAAATAGCTGTTGAGACATGGTTTGCTTAATTTTTTTTGAAGGGTGAAACCATTGAACTAAATGGCGTGTTTTTGGAACATAACACGCCTAAAATCGTTTGCTTTTGAAGAAAAAAACCTCCCGTTGGGACAATTTGGCGGTACTAAGCGACGTGTTTTTACCTCTAATTTTTATTTACTTGCTTTACTCTATCATCTCTTTACTTGCTATCATGAACTCTTAATTTTATTTTGACTATCGATCATCAAGCATATTTTTGGTCACAAATATTAAGAAGAAATATAATAAAAGTGCGATTTTTCACGTTCACTCATGCTAAAGTAATATCAATCGTCCGCTTCGGTAGTACCAATATCCGGTGTCGTTCCCATACGGTGATTGTGAAAACAAGTTTATTCATGTAATAAATGTTAAAAGTCGCCATCGTGATTTATAATATCAGCCCTCAAAAATATAACATTTTATCGGGTTGATAACATCAAGATAGCGACTTATAACAAAGTCATTAATTGTATGATATTACCCTCCGATAGGAAACATAATTAATATTTTCCTGATCTATAAATTGATATTGAAGCTCTTGTAAAATTTGATTTACAACATATATAAGATTTTCTTTAATATGTGAATAAATCAAGCCAAAAATGTCCATTCTCTCTTGTGAAATAACTTAATACAGAAGTTACTGTGAATTTATTTTCTGCATATTCGCATTTCGACAACTTATATCTCTTCAGTGCAGATAAAATCTACATTGTAAAAAATGTGTTTAGGCCCTGAACACCGTTTGAAACATGTTTAGCCTGAACATGTTTAGGAACATGTTTAAATTCTATACACATGACTTCTAAACATGTTTAGATTGAAAACATGTAATGTTTAACATGTTTAGAGTTAGAAGCATGTTACATTTTACATTTTTCAATTACGACGTATCACCCTTTCCGCCGAAGATATCATTTTACACAAAGGAAATAGCATGGTCAGCCATTTTCTATAAACAGAGGATACAGTGTAAACAATTTGACGGTGTGAGAAATTTATGTTTTTTTTTATTATAATTGCACGTAACAGAAGCTCAAGCTACAGTTTTTGAAAAGGGGGAGGATCTTCACTATTAATATTTTGGTTTTAGGCTTATTTAGACCTACGGATGTTCTTTGTCTTCTGTGAAATGCCAGTATTTGTTAATTGAAATCATATTATTATGCAAATTTAATTGGAGTTATTCAAGTAAGTAAGAAAGTTTAATCAGTATAAAATCTATAGGACGGACACAAGATACATAATACAATGAGAATACAAAAAAAAAAAAAAAAATAAAATAACAATAAAGTAGTACAACCTAACCGGATTAAGTTTACACTTTCGTAACTTTACACGTCACAGATTTGTGACCTTGCTATGCATTCTATTAACCGCTTAGATTGTAAACATGAATACGTCACAAAGAATATGTCTTTTAGTACATTTATAGAAGCCGGTTTGAAACAATAGTCAATGATTTTTTTAATCTAAAAGCATATTTGCTCTTATCTTAAATTAAAAATGAGCTTAAGCCTTAAGCATAAGTATGCAAAAATTAAAATGGGATTGAATATAGCAAAATAGCAAATAACAGCTAAACTTTTAAGGCTATTTTTTCCCGAATTTAGATGTTTTCATTTGCTATATTGTTTGACATTCTATGGGCTACTGTGGAAGTACTTTTATTCATGGACATCAATTTTCGTGGTTTTCAAAAATATCGCTATTTCGTGGATACTTAAATTCGTGGTTTCGAATTCTATCCATTCAAACTCTAAAGAAAAATGAATTTCGTTGGGAACTCAATTTCGTGGTTTTAGCGAACCACGAAATCCACGAAAATTGGAACCCCACGAACAATAATACTTTCACAGTATATTGTGGACATTCCGGGAGCTTTATTGTTTGACTTTCCCAGAGCTATATTCTTGGTCATTCCTCTAGCCAAATTATTGGATCCGTGAGCGATATTGATGGACATTCTTGGAGCTATATTGTTGGACAACTCATGAGTTATATTGTTGGACAATCTGTGAGCTATATTATTGGATATTCATGAGATAAATATGTCACTCTTCCAAAATATTTATAATAAATGTAATAAATTTATGCGATTTGTATTTTTTATCCTATAATATTTTATCTTTTTAGGTAACTCTTCATATGCGAAAACCTGTTTGAATGTGAAGGAAAGTCTGGAAATACAGGAATGTACAAAACATTATTCACACATCGAAAAGTCAGATTTAACATTCGATCCTACGCACGACGAATGTGTCTATCTGTATAAAAACATCGATGAATACATACGGCATCCATGTGACACGTCTGCTAAATTTTGTACTTTTACCTTGTCATCTGTATTACAAATGAATCTGTCATGTTTTATGAGGAACAGATTGGTGGTTGAATTTCGATGCAAAGGTTTGTACGTTTAAAATATCTTTTTATTACATTTTTTCGATGTATTTTAACATTATTGTAGGCCCTGCATTATTACTGGTAAATTATTTTTGCATAACTGTATACCAAACATTTGTACGAAATGTCATAAAAACAAATTTATTTCTGTTGCATTAGAATTTTGCTCAGTACATGCATATTCATAAATATTTAATGCACCTATCGGTCCAGTCAGTGTAACTTATTGATATCAGATTAGAGTCAGTTTATCCGTTTATCCTGCAAATTGCTTTCAGTGAAGATTATAATATAACAAGATCCGAATTTACTTTTTATCTAATGGTATGATTTTCAACAAGCCATTGAATTATGATTACACTTTTCCTTTGCATTTTATTTTCTCTTATTTAATACCCTTTTTAAATGTAATATAACTTGCATTTCGTTTGATATACTACCAACGGAACAATTACAGGTGTTTCAATACAACCAATAGCTTAGCTAAATCATTTGCAGACAAACAGTTTTTGTCGCATTCGTCATCTGTTAACCTGAAAAAGGAGAAAAAAATGGTCGAAAAAGTGGTTTAGTTAATTTTGAACCAAGAAAGCCCTATTGCTAGTTTGCCAAACCATCAAGTCCCCGAAAAGCCAATTATTGTTTTTAATAAGAAAATTGTTCCAATTGTAGAAAATCACAGACTCGTAGTAAAACATGTTCATGTAATTGCACATAATTGTCACATTGAACATATGATAATCAAAGTACTAGATAACAAAATACCGAAGTTACTATGAAAAATGAAAGGAAATGGGGTAAATGTCATGAAGACAACATCTGTTGTAGAACAAAAAACCAATAGGATCTAAATAGAAAAGTCAAAATTCAGCTAAGGACAGAGCTTTGCATGAGGGAGATACTCCTAAATTTAAACACAATTTTGTAAAATTTAGATATTGCATGGTTTACAGTAATTTTATAGATACCTTGGCCAGACTGACTAGAAGTCTGTTTAAACCACTGGAAAACTGCCTGCTTGACTGATAATAAGCTATTATTAGCTCACCTGGCTATGCCAGGGTGAGCTTTTGCCATCACTTGGCGTCCGTCGTCCGTCGTCCTTCCGTCCGTCGTAAACTTTTCTTCAAAAATCTTCTCCTCTGAAACCACTGGGCCAATTTAATCCAAACTTGGTCTGGGTCATCACCAGGGTATGTAGTTTAAAAAATATGTTCGGTTAGTCCGAGGACCAAACAACATGGCCGCTGTTACTAAAAATAGAACATAGGGGTAAATTGCTGTTTTTGGCAAATAACTTCAAAACCGTTGCACATATCAAAAATCTGACATGGTGGTAGAATTGTTCAGAATGACAAGATCTATCTGCCCTGCAATTTTGAAGAAAATCGGAAAAACCGTCTCAGAGTTATAGCCCTTTTTCCGTAAAATTTTCAAAATTTATACATTTTTTATTTTTTATTTCAAAAAGTGTAACAGATAGAGGTCAAGTTTTAATTGAAAAAAATGTTCAGCATATCAAGATCTACCCAACCTGAAATTTTGAAGAATATCCATAAACCCTTGTAGGAGTTATTGAACTTTTTTCACCGAATTTTTAAAATTTTCTTATTTTTCATCTTTTATTTCAAAACTATAGAAGATGAAGGTTAAGTGTAAATTGATGAAATGTTTGCAATGCTGTGGCGACTTCAAAACTGATGTTGAAAGTGTTCCTTGACCGCCATTTTCAAAATGGCTACCAAAAAAGGCGGGAAAATTCAACATTGTCCGATTTCAATGAAATTTGGTTTCCAATTAGATATTGATGTTGCGACTTCAAAACCGTTGTTGAAAATTGTTTGTTGACCGCCATTTTCAAAATGGCCACCAAAAAAAGGCGGGAAAATTCAACATTGTCCGATTTCAAAGAAATCTATTTTCTAAATAGATATTGATGTTGCGACTTCAAAACCGGTGTTGAAAATTGTTTGTTGACCACTATTTGCAAAATGGCTGCCAAAAAAAGGCGGGAAAATTCAACATTGTCCGCTTTCAATGACATTTGGTTTCCAAATTGGTCTTGATGTTGTAACTTCAAAACTGATGTTAAAAATTGTTTGTTGACCGCCATTTTTAAAATAGCCGCCAAAAAAGGCGGTAAATTCAACATTGTCCGATTTCAATGAAATTTGATTTCCAAGTAGATATTGATGTTGCGACTTCAAAACCGTTGTTGAAAATTATCTGTTGACCGCCATTTTCAAAATGATTATTTTGACTTATTGTGTCAGCCATGACCCAGGTGAGCGATACAGGCTCTTGAGAGCCTCTTGTTATCTTTTGTCATCTTGTTTCAACTTTAGAAATTTATTTAGTATCACTTCATATAGCAGAAAATCCCTACGTTTGGCACACTAATCCCAATCAACATTGATTGCTCTTTACAAATAAAAAAAAAAACATTGGCAGGTTGTAAATGTGTACAGATAAATGATCATACATATATTTAATTTCATTAAAAACTAAACAAAAAGAATAATTGACAAATCAGGTGTTACTACATGAATTTCAATTAAGGTGTTAGGGATTATATTACCAAACAAACTAATTACGTGTTAGATGATCTGTTACTAAATACATTTCTAAAGATAAAAATTAGTCCACAAAAGGTAACAAAGACCAATTATTAGTCCAGCAGGTACAGTTGTAGACTGACTTTATGTCTGCCAGCCACACTGGTCGAGCTAACTATAAAATGACTGTAAAATAATCAGTTTTCGGGTCAGCACCGAAGTACTGACTACTGAACTGGTGAGTACCCTCGGGGACTAACAGACCACCAGCAGAGGCATCGGCCCAGTGGTAACAAATAAGAAAAACCGAAGTAACTGTTAATTAGATTTCTTCATATGCGCATTTCGACAACTTATGTGTCTTCAGTGCAGATATAACCAAACCATTAGGAAGTACATAACCAAAATACATGTAAAAGCTGATAGAGAACAAAAAAAAAAAAAAACAATACAAAACAAAACAAAACAAAACAAAAACAAACAAAAACAAGAACAAATAAGATCTAAATAACAAAGGCAAAATTCAGATAAAAATAGAGCTATGCTTGAGCGAGATAATCCCTAGTTTTTAATTCAATTTGTAAAATTTAGATATTGCACGGTTTATAATAATTAGTTTTCGGGTCAGCACCGAAGTAATGACCACTGGGTTGGTGAGTATCATCGGGGACTAACAGTCCACCAGCAGAGGCATCGGCAAAGTCGTACAAAATAGCAAAATAACAAGTCACTGTTAATTTAGGTTCTGCATATGAACATTTTGACAACTTATGTCTCTTCGGTGCAGGTATAATCAAACCATTAGGAAGTCCATAACCAAAATACGTGTAAAAGCTGATAGAGAACAAAATAAAAAAAAACAAAAAACAAAACAAAACAAAACAAATGTGATATAAATAGAAAAGCAAAAATTCTGCGTCGGGCAGAGCTATGCATGAGGGAGATACTCCTCAGTTTTAAACACAATTTATAAAATTTAGATATTGCATGGTTTAAAATAATCGGTTTCGGGTCAGCACCGAAGTACTCACTACTGGGTTGGTGAGTACCCTCGGAGACTAACAGTCCACCAGCAGAGCCATCAGACCAGTGGTACAATTAGCAAAATAACGAAGTCGCTGTTAATTTAGTTTCTGCATATGCGCATTTCGACAACTTATGTCTCTTCAGTGCAGATATAATCAAACCATTAAGAAATCCATAACCTAAATACGTGTAAAAACTGATAGAGAACACAAACAAATAGAATCTAAATAAAAAAGCCAAAAGTACTAATGTAAAATATCTACAAAGGCCCACAAAAGACAATTGAATAAAAAGGGGTAACAAGAAAAACCTACAATGGTTGAATATTATAATGCTACAATGAGGCAGGGCACTACCCAGGAAAAACATAAATAAGACAAAGGACATACGTAAACAACAATAGGAACTTGGGACGAACAGACTTTGTACCGGCACTAGCAAATAACTAAATACCGAAGTTACTGTGAATTTTGATTCTGCATATGTGCATTTCGACAACTTATGTCTCTTCAGTGCAGATAAAATCTAAACGTTTGGAAGACCATAAAGTCAAAGAGTTTAAAACTGATAGAGAACAAATTACCAAATATGATCTAAATAGAAAGCCAAAATCAGCTAAGGAAAGAGCTTTGCATGAGGGAGATACTCCTTAGTTTCAACAAAATTTACAAAAATTAGATATTGTAAGGTTCCAAATAGAATCGGCTTTCGGGTTAGCACCGAAGTACTGACTACTGAGCTGGTGAATACCCTTGGGGACTAACAGTCCACCAGCAGAGGCATCGACCCACTGGTAACAAATAACTAAATACCGAAGTTGCTGTGAATTTTGATTCTGCATATGCTCATTTCGACAACTTATGTCTCTTCAGTGCAGATAAAATCTAAATGCAAAGTTAGTAAAAGCCAAAAGTATAGTAAAACCAGTTAGTGTATGGGTACTCAAACCTCCTCTTTCTCTCTTCCAGTTCGGTTGCTTCCTTGGCATTTGTTCTCCATTTGTATATGCCTTTTTAACATGGTTTGATACTGATATTTACAGGAAAATAAGCAACTTGTATTAAAGCGTACACAAATACAAAAGAAAGTCAGTACAAAATTATGAAATTGTGAATGAAAGTGACAATAAAAGTCCGAAACGATCAAAGGAAGAGACCAGTAAGGAAAATCCGTAAGTCAAGTCAGTGGTATCCCGTAGGATTTTCTCCGGAACACATAATCCGGTCGACGTCCCATCCGGCATGTTCTTTATTTTATTGTGATTCATGCAATAAATTTTTTTTCTATTTCATCTCGTTCATTAAAATGTTTAAAAGTTGACAAACAAATGACTATTGTCGCCAAGTGTGACTAGTTGATAGTCTGAAATTTTATACTTTTCCAACTGGGTCCATATAATATTGTATCCTGCTGGTAGTTATCTTGCATAAACATTCCAGGTATATGTAAAGTCATGCTGAACATATTGAATATTTTTGGCAAAAAGGGCAGTTATTCCAATAAAGATAATAAGATTTTGTTTAAACTGAAGGGTAGGTCGGTCTGGATATCCTAAAAACTATGTAATGAATGCAGATGTCTATTTAATTAGCATGTAGAAGATAAAACAAGAGGATATCAAGAGCCTGCATCGCTCACCAGGGCCATTACTGACATAGACCGTCCAAATAACCTAATAATTAAGGGCCTCCTTTTCAATTATGTTAATAGACCTTGATGTTAATTGCTTCAAAATTGAACTATATTTCCTGATGGCAACCATTTTTGATATGGTAAAGGCTTACTGGTCACCTTCCTTGAAGAGGACCAACTTAGGTAGGAACAAAAAAAATCACTAACCCTAAAGACACCATTCAAGGACAAATTTTTGTGAATGCTTTCCCATTTAGTCCAATGTTAGACTATGTTCCCCGCTTGCGGCAATCTTTGATGTGATACAGATACATTATTCAAAGGGGGCCAACTACGGACTATTGTGACTAAGTTTGGTTCCGATTGGCCTAGTTTCAGAAGAGAAGATCTCTAAATGTATTTTCCCATAGAGTACTAACTTCCCCGCTGGTGGCCATCTTGGTTGCCAGATCCACAGTGAACCCTACAAAAACCGAGGTATCATCAGGTGCCCAGGAAGGGCAAGCATAATCTGATTCGCGCAAAGCAGCCGTCACACTGCCGGTGAAAAGTCTGATTTTGACAAAGTAGGTGTTTTGTGAGTCAAGTAATAAACTATGAATCTACCAAAAGATATGTATTCTCATTTATGTATTTCATTGCTGTGAATTACCGTGATTTTGGATTTATGATACTAGAATTTCCTCTTTCCACGTTCTTGCTTCGGTATTCGTTTGCCGATGTATTTTGAAATAGAAACATTGTAACGTCTGTCAAATCATATTTTGAGTATTTTTGAGACAATAATTTCGCTCTACTGGCAAATCGCTGTACAAATCACAGGCATAGCAGTAGCGAATGAGTTGTAAAATAAAGATGCCATATGTCACAGATGTTGGAATATTACTCCTCAAAAACGGGAAGTTCACTTTTGAAAAGTCTAAATCAGCACGCCTGTGGTAAATTTTTTTTATAGACTTCCAGAGTTGTCAGTGTAGAGGTATAGGTCCAGTTATAATGTTGATAGTGATGTATCAGTGGTCTCTATGTAATTTCAAGTCCATTTGACTTTTTTATTATTTTTTCTCCATCAGCCTTTGTAGACCTTTCGATTTCTTGATTTCCAATGTTTTGATTTTGATCTGCACTGATCAGACATTACTTGTCGAAATGGCAAAAAGCAGAAAGTAAATTTCATAAACTTGGGTATTTTTGTATTGAGGATCATCTACCTGAAATTAAAGGACTTGGCTAGCTCATTGTCTTTTTGTTTGAACTAGCCTATTTATTAACCTGGCTTCATACGAATAAAAAAAAACAAATCTGCTTAATTTGACATCATAGTGCTAATGACTAAATACCGAAGTTGCTGTGAATTTAAATTCTGCATATGCGCATTTCGACAACTTATGTCTCTTCAGTGCAGATAAAATCTAAACGTTTGGAAGACCATAAGCTAAAGTATAATGATTAACTTATAAAATCTGGAGATATTTAGTTCTACTATGTATTAAAGTTTAAATAGACGTTTGCTGTAGATTCTGATTGTTCATAGTCAAAGCACTTTATAAATACGCATTATATTTTCAAGTCCAAATGCAAACATTTCATGCATTTTCTCCATATTCTGACGGCTTATACTTACAATGTAAGTCAAAACTGTAGATAAAAAGTTAGTATATATCAAAGGTCAAAACTCAAATAAACATTGGCCCAGACTTAAGGTAGATAGACACTAATAATAATACCCATGAGATTTTGTTGTAAGTCAGCACAATTGAAGAACCAATCCTTTTTGCCCGAAATCTGTAATAAAAAGTATGGATCACCATGCTTGCTTTTTTCTAGAATTGAGGTCAAAATTTGCCAACAAATTCACAGTAACTTAGTAGTTATTTATTAGCCATTTTTTCACCTAAATTTACATACAATGCACGGGGAAAATATCGGTAGGCAATTTTTTGCTCAATAGAAAAGAACTTTTATCCATGAGAATTTAATGTGTTTTTGTGAAAAGATAGTCAATGATGTAATTTATCGCGGTTACAATAGAACAATTCATATGTAACCATCCTATTAACGGAAGGGAAGTTAATTTGCGGTAAAGTAAACGAAATATGACGTTTCACATCTGCCATTCAATTATGTACACGAAGAAGTACACGGAGAATGACGTAATCAAGGTGTTGGAATTTTTAATAGATAATATTTTTGTCGAATTTGGAGGTCGCGTTTTTCAACAGACAATCGGGATTCCCATGGGAACTAACTGCGCGCCGCTTTTAGCTGATCTCTTTCTTTTCTCGTATGAGGCCAGTTTTTACAAGGGCTAACACAGAAAAACAAAAACATTTAGCCCAGTCCTTTAATCTCAGATTCCGCTAAATAGACGATGTACTTTCTCTTAATAATCCAAAATTCAAGGAATATTTACACAAGATCTATCCCAATGAGCTTGAAATTAAAGAGACTACTGACACACCTACTTCAGCTTCGTACTTAGATCTGTTTATATACATTGATGAAGATAGACGTTTGAAACTATGCTATATGCCAAACGTGATGATTATAACTTCCCAATTGTGAAATTTCCCTTTCTGAGCAGGAATATACCTACCTCTCGGGCCTATGGAGTGTTCATTTAACAGTTGATTCGTTACTGTCGCGCATGTAGTTTATATAGTGATTTTTTGAATAGAGCAAAAGCACTGTCCCAAAAGTTGCTTAGTCAGGAATTTGTTCAGCCAATCTTAGATATGGTGTACTTGTACATGAGATAATATCTCATGTGTACACTTTGTTTAATTACTATTATCTAAATTTATGTAAATTTTAAAACCGAAGGATTAACTCCCTCCATCGCAGTTTTGTCCTTTAGGGTTATTTGATATAACTGATCATTCATATTTCGTTTGGTTTCATGCATTTTAAACATTTTTGAATATGGATTTCCTTTGTTTGGGTTCAAGTGCTGCTGATGAGGAATTAATTTCCGAAATGGCCATACAGCTCATTAAAATAATATTTAGTTAACATATGTGTTATGGTCTCATGTTCATTTACTCCATATTCTCTCGTAAAATATTTGTTGCTTTCATCCCTTCAGAAATTTTATGGCCGTCACCATGATATCATTGACGGATATGACGTGTCTGTGTCCTAAATGAAAACGGACATTTTCAGCTAGATTTCACGTCTTCATGGATTTGACATAACCGGTTTTGACTCGGCCCTGGATTGACTCACTGATAGCGTGACGGTGCGCTAGCGGAGCAGGACATGCTTATCCATCCTGAGCATCTGATGTCACTCCCGGTTTTTATGGGAGTTCACACTGTCAGTACTTAAGTTTTTCGTGTTGTCTTGTATATCATGCTGTAAAATTTTAGTTTTGTCTCGTCAGTGATGTTTGTGCTACCGATTTGTCATTGTGATTGTTGCAATACTCCAGCGGTTTAAAAAATCTTTTTCCAAATTCCCCATGGTACTGTTTGAGGCTTAGAGAAGTAACATGTACCATGGATTTCATTGGTTTCTTTGTCTAAGGGTTAGAAAAATGACATTTACCAATCAAATCGGCTACCAAACAGACCTTTCAAACACTATGCCTCACTGGTAGTGTGACGGGTGTCGCTAGCGGGGCAGTACATGCTTACCCTTCCGGAGCATCTGATGTCACTCCAGGTTTTCATGGGAGTTCACACTATTTTAATGTCGTCTTTTTATTTCCGTGCTTGTAGCTGTCTCGATTCCTTGTTTTGTCTTTGTTTTTCTCTGTTGCCGTTTTTGTCATGTCTTCGGATTTCGATTTTTGTAGTCTTCTCGTCCCTTGTTCCTTCGGTATTCTACTGCCGTTGTTTTATGGCGCCACAAAGGAAAAGCCGTCAAATTACTGTTCCGGCCCGAAAATCAAACCTACATGTACACCGTATCAAACTCTATTTTTTTAATGCGCGATTAAATTGCGCAGCGCAACAGTGTCTATCTACCTTAAGTTTCTAAAAAGCTCAAGATTTAAGATTGACGGTCTTTAATAATGATATTCACTAAATAATGATTTAAGCAAGAAAGAGCTAGCACAATGCAAATTATTGAGTATCAAAACAACAGTTATGCATATTTTCATGGTCTCTACAACTTCTTATATAAATAATAAATAAAATGAATATTTATTCGAAATACCAGGTACAAGCTTGCAGAGAAGATCTAGTAACACCATTGTCTTAACCAAATCAAATAACAAAAAAAACAAAAAACAAAAAAAAACAAAAACTAAATTACTAAAAAAACTAAACAAGAACCAAAACAAAACAAATAAAAACAAACAAACAAAAAAACGAAAAAAAGTTTTTAATATATTTAATTTCGGGCAACAACAAAAGCTTTGTATTACATATATTTGCAGCTTTACCTTTATTAGAGGAAATACCTGTACAGATTTTGCAGTCAAAAAACGATCAGACTACTGGTATGTATTTTTATAATTAACTTTCGATAGGCCAATTGATTAACGTTAATAATCATTGTTTGAAACATTTATTCGACATCACGGTTGTACAAATGTTTCATTTGCTAATAATTCATGAAAGCTTAATTAATCATTAAGTTCGTAATGAAACATTCGTTAATCGAATCATTAAAACGTGATGTACATAACGCAATCTTTTTTATCAATAACTAATAAACACTTAATGAAAGTTATTTTATTTTAGACTGACGGTAAGTGCTCACTTACTTTACCTTATTTCATGAAAATGTAATTAAATGTACATTTCCTGTTAATATTTCCCCAAATCCACTGTATTATAGCTAGCGGAGCAGGACATGCTTGCCCGTCCGGAGCACCTGATGTCACTCCCGGTTTTTATGGGAGTTCACACTGTTAGTGCTTTAGTTTTTCGTGTTGTCTTGTATATCATACTGTAACATTTTAGTTTTGTCTTCGTGAGTGATGTTTGTGCTACCGATTTGTCCTTGTGATTGTTTTCATACTATAGGGATTTACAAACAGCTTTTCAAAATTTCACCATGATACTGTTTGAGGGTTAGAGAAGTAACATGTATCATGCATTTCATTGGTTTTGTCTAAGGGTTAGAAAATGACATTAACCAATCCGCAACCAAACAGACCTTTCAAAACACTATTAGTCCATCAGCAGGACCTCGAAAAAATATTTTTGCTGGATACCCCTGTAGACCGATATTTTTGGCACGAAATAGTAGGGCAATGTATGAACTTACTCTTTTAAATGTTGTACTCTGAAAAAATATGCGGAAAATAGTACAACAGGGGCCAGTTTAGGGGTACCCTAAAAATCCAGACAACCAAGGACAAACTTAACCTAATGGTTACGGACATCATGCAGTTGCAAATGTATTTTAATCTATTTATATTTTATCTGCATAAGCTTAATATTTGATCTTTTATTGAATTAAGGGAGACAACTCGTTCTATTTGACCAAAAAAGATCAATGTTGATTGATGTAAAGTTACTGGAAACAAGTATAGGCCTTCAATATGTTGTAACTGTCTTTTAGTATATCAATTCAATTTTGACTATAAAGTTTCCATGTCACATTTAAAAGGATATCAGAGAAGAAGAGGTGTCGGATATACTGATCATCAAAAGAAACGCAGTACTATTAACGTGTTCTATGTACTTCAAAATCGGAAAGCAAGTATCTCTTCAAATACATGTCGGAACATGTTAATTTTTTTACACGAGGATGTTTCTGTAATCATGTAAACAAAATTCTGAAAAATGGAAGATTTTTTAATTCTGAATTTCACATATTTTCTACAAAAATAACTTTTTCACCAAAAATGCAAAAATTACTTATAAAAATGAAAATTTATCCCTTATTGCTCCTTACGTTGAGAGAAAAACAGAATTGACTGTTTTTGGTAACCCTGTATAACAGAACTGGGTCGTTTTCTGTAACTTTTGTCTCCGTTCACTTTTCTAACAAATTGCTGTTGCTTCATTGTCAAATTTGTTTTTAAAAATATAGGATTGTTTGTTCTCGACCTTTGGAATTTTATAAAGAGTAAACGAGGAATTAATAAAGTTTTCATGTTTAAATATTTCAGAATCTGGACGACATGGAACAGGTAGTGTTTCTTTTGATGCTCAGTATATTTGGCTACAGGCCTTATGACTGTATGCCCTGATAGCTCTCTTCTTTGGTGCTGCTGCTTATCATTTTCTATGATTTTTTAAACCTTAATTGCTTTGAATAGTGTTTTTCTCAAGCTGAGACTGCCTGCAACATATTGAACCACTAATGCCCATTAATGGATTATTTTTATAATGGGGGGCTCATTGTTATAACATAATGTTGCACGATGATTACCAACAACTTTGGCATTATTGCTGTGATGGTCATTATGCCAGTTTTACCACAGGTTACCAATTACAGAAAATACGTTATCAGTCTTAATTGTCCATGTCCCGATGGAAGCAGATTTTTTTAAAGTGAATTAAAGCTCTGTAGTTATGCCACAGTTTATGTTATTTTCTTGCTTATTTTATTTATCTAAATATTTTCTTTAATTGGAGTGTAGGTTAATTGACAAAACAGCTGCACGACTCAATTGTAAACGGAAGGGAACTGGTATTAGTCTCACGTACACACTGAAAAATTAATCTAATGCGAGTTTCAAATTCAGGATAGAAACTGCAAAAATATTTATTACATATACATGGACAAATATCCTGAAATTTAGTTTCTGTAGTAAATATATTGATTAATTAATCTTGTCTTTTGACCATTTATTCATGAGCTTTCGAGGAGGTGTATACGAGAGTCATGTGTAGAAATTGCCGTGGCGATTCATGTTATCCAGAGAAAGACAACAGACAAAACTCCACTTTAATGTTAAATCACCACAGATAATGAGGTTGCCATTAAAAGCAATCAACATGCATTAGTTTGAGAAAAAATGATCATGCTATCATATCCAACTTCAGAACAGGATTGCTGGTGCACATTTATACCATTGCATTCTGAAACATGTACCTTTAAAGCAATCGTTCAAATTAATTTTTGTGTGTTCGTTTCACAAACTTAGTGTTTTTTGTTGAGAGTAGCAATTACTAAATCAAAATATGAAATAAATTCAAATATCTACTATTTGGTCATTTGCACTGATAGCAAAAATGACATAAGTACATATTGAAAAGGTAAAACCAAAGTATTCATGTTAATCACATGTTTTACAATTTATGAGAAACGGTAACAAAAGCCAAAAAATGGAACCGAAAGCATTCAAACTACACTTACTTTGAATTGACATAATGAAATGTTCTGAAATACAAAGTAACATTAGCACCATTGACACACCAAAGATTACAAATCAAACGCACCTTTTTGAATACCAGTCAAACCGACCCGAAGGAATAAATCTCTTGTGATAGCCTTAAAGACCTTTCAGATATACTTTTATATAACTTATGACATTATTATGCAAGTTATGCTTCAATTAGTAATTGAAAGTGTGCAAAAAAAGACAAAATATGACAATGATATAGGCTAAGCATGCTATTTATAGACCCTAATTTCTTATTGTGATACATATCCGATATAACTCTGAATTTCGGAATGTGATTTAACAATAAAAATTTTGGAAAATCGTATTTTTGGGGGAGTGCCTAATAAATGAAAAATATGGTGATTGGTTCAAATGATTGTAAAGTAATGTCACTACATATATTCGACATATCTTAAACATAATTTGTGTGTCCTATAAAATTTTACTCAAAATATGAAATTTTTGGCGACTTTTAGGTACAACACTTCAAGGCACTAATATTCCATTATTGTAACGTGTTTTTGAAGATGTAATGACGTAAGAAGTTTATGTGCCTAAGTTGCAGAATTCCAGTGATTAGAACAATTCAATATAATTGGAAGAAAAATTTGTTACGCCAAAAATATAGTATAGTATGCCGTCCAGAAGGGTAGTTCTGAACATCGAAAGTTTAAACAATTTTCCGCATTGTTATTTTCAGTACAACAAACGGAAATTATCAATTCAAATATAGATGAATTTTTTTGTGCGAAAAAAATGCGGTCTACAGGGGTATCACACAAACTTTGTTATAAGAGGGCTTTTCAGCTCTGGCTGATGGACTATATTCCTTACTTATAGTGTGACGGGTGTCGCTAGCGGGGCAGGACATTCTCACCCTTCCGGAGCGCCTGATGTCACTCCCGGTTTTCATGGGAGTTCACACTATGAGTGCCTTAGTTCTTAATGTTACATTTTTATTTCCGTGCATTGTAGCTGTCTCACGTCCTTGTTTTGTCTTTGTTTTTATCTGTTACCGTTTTTGCCATGTCTTTGGACTTCGATTTTCGTAGTCATGGCTTCCCTTGTTTCTTCGGTATTCTACTGCCGTTGTTCCATTGTCTCTAAAATGGAAATAGACATTGGTCCAGGGCCAATAACACCTCTAGAAAAAGATCTGAGAATTTTTAATCTAGTGAGATGCCCTTAATTACTGCACTTGTAGGGCAAGGCATAAATTTAAAATCTTCTAGCGCAATTTATCCTTTAAACAAAGAAAAAACGTTAGGCTTGGGAGAAAACTACCGGAAGGATTAACCTCTTTGGTGTTTGCTAAATGACAGCTAAAGAAATAAAAACAAAATGGGCAAACTTACACCAGGAACCTGAGGCTCCATACACAGAGAAGAATCTCGACCAACAGAAAACTAGTGATGGTCCCAAGTGAAACCATTATCTGTCTGAAAAAAAATTGTCCTTTTTCAGATAATTGTAAAACATTTGTAATTGCCGACTTCCCTGTCAGTTTTCAGATAATTGTGTTAACTGATGATCGATTAATGACAGATGTCTCTAAAACCAAGAAAATTTAAATGAATATATATATATATATATAGCAGAGAGTTAAATAAGAATTTCACATTATTAATCAGATATAATTTATTCAAAAATATTCAAGGGGAAAAACGAATGAAATATTGCAACATCTTGATGTTTTATTAGAGAAAACGGAAAAATAGCAAAACTTTCTCAGAATATTATAAAATTGACAACAGGAAACATTTACACTGGCTGAAAATTACAATAACATGCCAGGTAACTACGCAGGAAAAACACAAATAAGACAAAAGATGAACGTAATCAGCGATCGGAACTCGGGGAGAGCCACACTTGTTTCGATACTAGCAAAAGCCAGCTGTAGGGTTTAATTGGTGCTTTGGTACCCAAACCTCCCCTTTATCTGTCGCCTTTCCCCATATTAAAATAAATAACAAAATAATAGTTACTATGAATTTAGTTTCTGTATATGCGCCTTACGACAACTTATGTCTCTTCAGTGCGGGTCAAATCAAAACATTTGGAAATCCATGAACCGAAATGAGTGAAAACTGAAAGATAACAAATAAATAGGACCTAAATAGTAAAGCCAAAATCAGCTAAGGACAGAACTATGCAAGAGGAAGATACTCCTTAGGTTTCAACAAAATTTTCGTAAATTGATATATTGCAAGTCTTGAAATAAAAATGGTTTTCGGGAACATAGGAATAAAACCCAATACAGAAAGACTACGTACACCATGAACACATCCTGAAATTAAAAGACAATGACAATGCGAAATTTTGAAAGAGTTGCTCGTCGCTTAACTGCTTGCAATCTCTAGTGGTAGAGCGCCAGACCAAAGATTTTCAGATTTAAATGACCCAAATACCTTATTCGCTATCAATACCTTTTTGAAAAGCTAAGATTATGTTATTTCAAAAATGCTTGTCGTTAAATGTTTGTCGTTTTGTCGTGGTAGAAAGAGGGTGAAATTAGGGGTCAAAGGTCAATCAGTAAAAAAGCAAAAAATTGATTTTATAAATGATTTTCAGCATTCTAGGGCATAAAAATAAACATTTCGTCAGGATTTGTGACGTCACTTATGACATAAACCGACGTTCATTTGAGTAAAATTTAAATTTAAAAAATCGGAAACAATTTTTATTAAGCGCTAAATTTAGTAAATCAACCATTGTTAGCATTTATAGCACGTAGTTTTGCATGTTGCAAGTCGGGTATTGAAATAACACTTAAAGTTACAAAAACAGGAAAACAGCAAACACCTAAAGTATATGAATTTCATTTTTTTTTAAATCTAAATATAACTCTGTTTTATTAATTTGTAGCAACTTACTCTATTACTAAATTTTTATCTTATTTCTTATTTAAAAAAAAGATGGAAAGGTTGCTTAACAACAAAAATCGGCAGATACTCGCTGTGTATGTACATTGATAGTGATCGCACTCACACCATATTTCACTTAGCAAGGAAATTAGTAAGAAAATGTTTTATTTAGAGAGAGTTATTGACTCAATTTGAACTTGTCTCCCTCTTATAAAAAACATTGCAAATATTAAATACAATAATACAATAACATGCATAATATCATATAATTTATTACATACTTAGCGAAGATATGTTCTGTTTTGCATATGTAATGTATCGCCGGAAGTTAACAGTCCATATCTTATACCCAGTCTGATATGCGCTAAAGTGCGGTGGTCGAATGACAGAACGAATTAATTACCCTATTTTATATTAATGGTAATAAATGATTATCTATATGAATAAAAAGTAGTTTGTTAAATGCCCCACAACTATTATAGAACGTTGTACGCATTTCCCGAATGTTTGCAAAGACGGCAATGAAAAAAAATGTAACATGACACGAAGTATTTGTGACATCGAATTAGATGTTCCACTCGAAAAAAACATGCCTGAGTCTAATTTGCCAGCTGAGGGTTTTTATTCCTTGGGAAGTGTGATCGAGAAACAAATGATTCTTACCAAGAACATTTTTTGGACAGTTCTGGAAGAGATAATAGGCATTTGAAAGACAAAATTCCAGANCCCCCCCCCCCCCAAAAAAAAAAAAAAAAAAAAAAACTTAATAAAAGGAGCTACTCAATATTCAGGCATGCTAGCACTATCCTAATACTTACAAACTCAAAGCCTACCCCTTAATCTCAACCCTAACAAAAGGCTTGTGTGGTAATTGTAAACAAAAATCGACACTTTAAAGGATTGGGTTCCCTAATGCAAGATTAGGCCTTTATGTTAGAGCATTGTCGGAACAGAGCGGGTTCACGGGGTTGGTTCTCCTTTTGATGAAAAAAAATACTCAAAATTTGGGACAAACTGACAGAAAATGATTATTTCTTCTACATGTAAAAATCGGATTTGAAGCTTAATTTTCGTTTATTTAGTAACAAGCTCAAAAGATTAGTTGGGATGTCGACATTCCGTTTAGGGCCCTATCAATTCAGTTGCAATTCTACCACATTTCATTTTTACGACAAACATATTTCAAAATATAATAATCAAGCTATCCAAAAACGACTGAGAAATTGAATAGGGTATTTGGGTCATTAAACTTTTAAAATAAGCGACATTTGCTTAATTCGCCGCTGTACTATAGGAGCACAGAGTGCTTGTTAAGCACTTCCCGAATTGTTTGGTCAAGAATAATAAACATCAGCAGTATCATAAAGAGGGAAGTTTTAGTGTAAAATGTTCAGGCTATTAGATTTAAAAACTCATTTAATGAATGCAAGCACAATATCTTGTCAATATCCCCTGTTACGAAAAGAATGTAACCATGGCAGTAGAATACCGAAGGAAAAAAGGGGTGAAACTCACAAAAATCGAAGTCCAAAGACAGGGCAAAAACGAGAACACAGAAAACAATGACGCTAGACATTAGACGCTAAGTTACGCCAAGCTTTTCGAGATTTTAATCAGTTTCTGGCATTTTTAACAACAATTCCGAAAAAACGAAGATTGGAAATGCCCTAAGTAATAAGCTCTTCGGGAGTAACGCAATATTTGGATATCAAATGTTCATATCTATTTTAATAGAAAACAAGAGGCTCTCAAGAGCCCGTATCGCTCACCTGGACCATGGCTGCCATAGATAATAGGCATTTCCAATAGGAAAAATGAAAAATAACATTTAGCAGAATACTTTTTTTTCTAAAATTACAGTATTCTTGTTTGGTTTCCATGGCAACCGAAAGATCCACCATCCATTACAACCCATAACAGAACACCATTCAAAAAAAATTTGGGCAGGGGTTCCCCTTATAATTAAAGTAATACATAGTGCTGAAATTAAAACATGCAGACCACTATTCAAATAAAAATTCAAAAATTTGGGCAGAGGTTACCCTTAAAATCAATAGGGCCAATGTAAAAACTATGTTCCAGATGGGGGCCATCTTTGATGAGGCATGGACCTACCAGATACATTTTTTGGGTGGGACCACCTAAGGACCATTGTGGCTTAGATTGGTTCTAATTGGACTAGTAGTTTCTGAGAAGAAGATCTTTGAATGTTATATTCCAAAGGGTCCAATGTTAAAACTATGATCCCGCTGGCAGCCATCTTGGATGAGGTACAGACCTGCCGGATACCTTTTTTGGAAGGGACCATCTAAGGACCATTGTGACTAAGTTTGGTTATAATTGGACTGGTAGTTTCTGAGAAGAAGATCTTTGAATGTGTTTACCCATAGGGTTCAATGTTAAAACTATGTTCCCCGCTGGCCGCCATCTTGGATTAGGTACGGAACTGTCGGATACCTTTTTTGGAAGAGACCATCTAAGGACCATTTTGACTAAGTTTGGTTATAATTGGACTGGTAGTTTCTGAGAAGGAGATCTTTGAATGTCTTTTCCATAGGGTCCCAAGTTAAAACTATATTCCCCGCTGGCGGACTTTTTTGGATGAGGTACGGACCTACCGGATACTCTTTTTGGAAGGGACCATCTAAAAACCATTGTGACTAAGTTTGGTTATAATTGGACTGGTAGTTTCTGAGAAGAAGATCTTTGAATGTCTTTCCCATAGGGTCCAATGTTAAAACTATGTTCCCCGCTGGCGGCCATCTTGGATTAGGTACGGACCTGCCGGATACCTTTTTTGAATGGGACCATCTAAGGACCATTGTGACTAAGTTTGGTTATAATTGGGCTGGTAGTTTCTGAGGAGAAGATCTTTGAATGTGTTTTCCCATAGGGTCCAATGTTAAAACTATGTTCCCCGCTGGCGGCCATCTTGGATTAGGTACGGACATGCCGGATACTATTTTTAAAGGGGACCACCCAAGGACTATTGTGACAAAGTTTGGTTCCAATTGGCCCAGTGGTTTCAGAGGAGAAGATCTTTGAATGAAAAGTTTACGCCGGACGGACGGACGACGGACGACGGACGCCAAGTGATGGCAAAAGCTCACCCTGGCATAGCCAGGTGAGCTAAAAAGAAGGGGACAACGACCCAAAGGGGAGTAATAACAACTCAAAGCCACCATAAAACTTCTTATATATATTCAACACTTTGTGAAATCTGTAACCCTGTTGTAAAAGTTTGAATGTCATAGTAAAATTGTCAAAAGTAAAACAGACGCGTGCGAATCGTACCAGTGGAGCTAGAGGAATGTCGCCGTCAAGAGAAGGGAAATTAGTAATAGTGACATCAAAATTATCCCTTTTATCATATATTATAGTTTTTATTTACCAGCGTCAATAATGATAGTTAGTCCCAGAAAAGGGCTGTATTTTGGAATCAGTTTTTGCTTTATTTAATTTCAGTACTTGTGGGTAAATGATGTCAACATAATCTAAAAAATTAAGATTTTCAGTAGTAAGGATATTGTCAATATATCTGCTGTTATCATTGAAAATAAAAAAAAATAAGTTTAACAATGTTTATCACTGTTTTGCATGGTTCCGTTTTGAAGTTTTTCCATGAAGTCTCGCTCGTAATAGAGCAGAAAAAAATCTGCAATGGGAGGCGCACAATTTGTCCCTATTGAAAGACCTGTTTATAATTATAATATGAATAGTGTTGCAAAAACGAACAAAAATGTTGTCCAGCAAAAGATTGAGTGCATGAACCATATCATCAAATGTACATGAACAACGATTATTGTAGGTATTTTAAAGAAAAATCCTTGCTTTTTGTTAGAACATATGAACTTTAGACCAGAAAATTAAAAGACAATTTTATCAGTTGTTCCAAATTTCGATTTAAATCAAATTATGAGGAAGGATTGTATAAAGTGTGGAAAAATTATAACTGTCGATGGATGAGACTGGTCTTTGAATCAATTTTTTGTCTAAAATTTCAATAGAGAGTTTTACTCAACCCAAAAAATATTTAAACCAAAATTTTGATAGATTTTACAGTATTTGATATTTAGTTAAAAAGATAGATAAATTACTAGTAGAACACTTCTTAGATGCTGAAATAAAACGATGTTTGAAGGGATTTTTGTGCAGCTTAGGAACCCAGTACATGGTAGGCAAGTTGCTATCTTTAAGTGTACTTTGGGTATTTCTGTATCTTTATAATGCTGTAAAGTTAACGTTTTTTCTTTGTACGTCTGAAAGTGTTTGACTTGTCCAATTAGTTTTCTTCGACATCGACATAGCATTTCTTTCAGAGGATAGCAACGTTGTTGAAAGCCTTGTCAACAGGTACAAATACACATTTTTGTACCAGAATCCTGCAATTTTGATTTGATTCTACTTACAGACAGTTTAGAAGATGAATCGATATAATTATTTTTTTATAAAATTTATCTTTAAAACATTTTTAGAGCATGTTTGTCTGCACTTTCTCGTTTTCGCCCCTTTTTTTAACAATCGGTTACTGCGTCTTTAATAATATGAAAAAGTGCGTTGCTCAGCAATTAGCAATGAATTTCGCTCAAACCGGTGCTAGGGGCCGTCTTGAACTTGCTATGAGGCATTGTTGAAGGCCTCATGGTGACTTCAAGATGAAGAACAACAATAAAAGCGTTGATCCATTGTTTGGTTTTACCATGTATTTGTAGAGATTTTGTCTCATTTGCATTTACTCCTATCAATTCATTGTCCTTTGCTAATTTATATCTGAAGGCGATTTTTGGGCCTTTTTCTAAATAATCCTCGAACTTAACCTACGATGATTTTAAGATTACCCGTGTATTTATGCCAAAATGCCCAAGTTGCATGGTAAACAGTCAATTTAGTTATGCTGTACACGTGTTTCAAGGAGTAACCTTAAAATCAAATATGGAAAGCCTTAATCCAACAATAATCAAAAAGAAGTACTCATTGCCACAAATATCGAAATGGGAAGCCAAATCCAGTACTAAGGACATCTACCGAGTGCTTTACACGGAATGAAGCCGTAGCAATTTTAAGGGGTTTGAATTTTGATAAAACTGTTAATTTCAACAAATCGACTGGTACAAGTTTTTGAATATCTGAGTCCCGACTATGCCTGATATACCGATAATGGGTACTAATTGTGCACCTCATATGCAGATATTTTTCTTTTCTGTTACGAACGGGACTTCATGAAAAAAAAACTACAAAATGGATCTGTACCAAACAGTGATAAATTATTTCTATTTTCAATAATATAGCAGGTACATTGACAATATCATTACTTTTTACAAACCCTATTTTTAGATTATATAAACATCATTTACCCACAACAACTGAAATTAAATAAAGCAAAAAATGATTCTAAATAATGCCCTTTTCTGGATCTAAGAATCATCATTGACTCTGGTAAAATAAAAACTAACATTTATTTAAAAAGGGATGATTTTGATATCACTATTACTAATTTTCCCTTTCTTGACGGCGTAATTCCCCAAGCTCAATCTTACGGGGAGTATATATATTGTACGATTCGATCGCGTTTGTTCTACCATTGCCGATTTTAATGAGCGTAACCTTTCTCTCACTCGCAAATTTTTTGCAACAAGGCCGCAGATTTCATAAATTATTAAATACTTTAAGTTTTATAGAAGGTATGAGCATTTGATATGTAGATATGACGTGCCTCGCAAACAACTTATTACCATGGACATTTCTCATTCTCGATTTTATGGAAATGTCAGAAACGATAAAAAATTCAGAAAAACTGGGACGTTACTTACATTCTGTACGTAATAGTGGATATCGACGGGACATTCTAAATAAATCCGTTATATTGGCTTTAGATAGCTTTTTGTGGTTTTAGTCTGAAAGAACGAGGTGTATTTTCAAATAGTTACAAATAAGTACAAAAAGTAAACTGCATTGAAATGAATGATGGATTGCATTCCTTCTAGTGTATAGCATATTGAAGTGGAAAATTATATCTAATCATTAATATTAATTGTTCAATATATTTAACTTTAGATCCTGTCTGAAAATATATTATATCAAAACTAAATATTTTTGAAGTTCAGTTGTAAATGCTAAACGTTTTGAGCAGATATAATACACATACTGCCTGCAGTTGAGGATGGTATACTAGATTACCACACGAAGGAAGTATATCACTGGAGTGTGGTAATCCGGTATGTTATCCGAAATTTAAGGCAGCATGTGTTATATTATACTGAACATCTTCTTCATGTAACGTCAATGACGTCAATGTACAATTACAGCGTTCATTATACTCGACAGAAGGCTGGTATACTTAACAGGGTAGTGGAATATCGAATTAAACCATTGTTGTGACGTCGTTCTATTGTATTAACTGTGGATTCCTTTTAAAGAATCCACAGCATCCCATATGTTTTTTTAATATAAATCCAATTTAAAGATTATAACGCCCCGAGAGACATGTATGTTTACTACATTACATAACGACAGGATTGTTCGTTAATGGGATTTTTTTATTCGAGTGCTGTAAAACCGTCGTTAGGCACAAGCATTTGATTTTTTTTCTGGTGATGATGGATGGGGTCCGAGTTAGGAATTATTTTGGCCTTCATGCCAGGAAAAAAAATGTTTAGCAACCTTTTTTCTATTGAGAAGCGTGAGGGCTAGGTTATTTTTTAAGCCAGTTGCTGGTGCCAGAGGGACTTTTTTTAGCATACATCGGGGCCAGAATTTTTTTCGCAAAAATCCCAGTGCCTTGCTTCCCGAAATCAAAGGGTCCGTGCCTTAGCGTATAGGTTATACAGACTACAGTAATGTATATTTTGTAGACGCTGGCATATCGCAATTTTTATTTCTTTTAAGTACAACTGGATTTAAAATGTATATCGGATACATTCGCGGGAATAATCTAATTTCGACATTTTCTTTAAAAAAAACACTGAAGTTGTATTAAGGACTACAAAAACACGTCCTGTTGGAGTAATGAAGAAAACCCCGTATTTCGTGTTAAATTGCACTATATTCCTGGTTTTTGGTTTATAGTCATTTTTTTTCTTTCTTTATTTTCTGGGGGGATACAAAAATGCTATAATATATACAATTAAATTACTTCTTTCCTTTGTATTCCTTTTTTATTTATTTCTTTTCGAGAAAATTATGTTTTGGCATTTAGTTTTATTATACAGACAAAACTTACGTTTTCTCTAATCTTCCTACTTCTTTGATAAGGTTAGAGGTTCAACAATACTCATCAACAATTTTTACCGAATTTAATGCTTTTTTGACCACTGGGTCGATGCCACTGCTGGTGGACTGTTAGTCTCCAAGGGTATTCACCAGCCCAGTAGTCAGTACTTAGGTGCTGACCCGAAAGCCGATTATTTTTGAAACCTTACAATATCTGAAATTTTGTAAATTTTATTGAAAACTAAGGAGTATCTCCCTCGTGCAAAGCTCTGTCCTTAGCTAATTTTGGCTTTACATTTAGGTCACTATGGTTATTTGTTCTCTATCAGTTTTGAAACATCTTTGAGTTTATGGTCTTCCAAACGTTTAGATTTTATCTGCACTGATGAGACATAAGTTGTCGAAATGCGCATATGCAGAAAGTAAATTTACAGTAACTTCGGTATTTAGTTATTTGACTCACTTTGAAAATAAACATAAACCACAATTAAAATGTATCTGTACATGGCTATTGATTAAAATCAAACTGTAAGAACAACTTCATCCATATAATTCTTTTTTGAAACTGAGTGAACTTTCGTTCATGAAGACATTATATATTTATTATGAATATAACAATGCATTAATTATTTGGCGATAATCCTTTTGATCTATTGACTATATAAATAACAAAATACCGAAGTTACTGTTAATTAATTTTCTGCATTTGCACATTTCGACGTCTTATGTCTCATCGGTGCAAATCAAAACCAAAACATTTGAAATTTCATTCACCGAAAAACATGTTTAAGCTTATAGAAAACGAATAACTAAAAGTATCTCAATAGAAAAGCTAAAATTCAGCTAAGGACAGAGCTATGCCTGAGGGAGATACTCCTTAGTTTGAAATAAATTTTGTAAAATTTAGATATTGCAAATTTCAATACAATCGGTTTTCGGGTAAGCACCGAAGTACTGACTACTGGGTTGGTGAATACCATCGGGGGCTAACGGTCCACCGGCAGAGGCATACGCCTAGTGGTAATGAATGACAAAATATCGAAGTTACTGTTGATTCATTTTCTGCATATGCGCATTTCGACAACTTATGTCACATCAGTGCAGATCAAAATCAAAACATTTGGAATTCTGGAATTCCATTCACGTTAAAGCTGATAGAAAACGAATAATCAAAAAGGATCTAAATAGAAAACCCAAAATTCAGCTAATGACAGAGCTATGCATTAGGGAGATTCCCCTTAGTTTTAAATAAATTTTGTGAAATTTAGATATTGTAAGTTTCAATACAATCGGTTTTTGGGTTAGCACCGAAGTACTGACTACTGGGTTGTTGAATACCCTCGGGGACTAACAGTTCACCAGCAGAGGCAGCGTCCCAGTGGTAATAGATAACAAACTACCGAGGTTAATCTTAATTTATTTTCTGCATATGCGCATTTAAGCAACATATGTCTCATCAGTGCAAATCAAAACCAAAACATTTGGAATTCCATTAACAGAAAAAAACATCTTTGGATTCTTTTTTCAATGCTATCATGAAAATTGTCGATATCCGAATTAAATATTTTGAACAACATTTCCGCTATGACAACACAAATAAACCAACCGTTTCTCGCATTCAAAAGAAACTTAAAGAGTTTGGCAAGGAATTCGTTTTTGTCCCAGCTGATAAGGCTGCTAATAACATCATTGTAGTTTGTCGTAAACATTATATAGAAGTACTCCAAAAAGAAATTACCAGTTCAAATACTTTTGAATTAACCCAATTAACGGAAAATGAAATTACAAACATACATTTTCTAACAGCTACATCTTTACAGGCTAAACCTGATAGTAAAAACAGTTCCAACCATGTACTGGGTTCCTAAACTCCACAAAACGCGATATAAATCTAGATTCATTTTGTCATCTAGTCACTGTTCTACTACTAAAGTTTCTATTATACTCACTAATACCTTGACTGCTATTAAAAACCTGGTTATAAATTTCTGTAACAAAGTATATGAAAACAGTGGTATCAATCATTTTTGGAGTGTGAAAAATTCATTGGAAGTTCTTGATAAATTAAATGCTTATAATGCCCCTTTCGAATCCCTTGAAAGTTTTGATTTCTCTACCCTCCATACTACCTTACCACATAATCTTATAAAGGAAAAATTCAGACGTCTTATTCAATGGGCATTCAAAAAATCCGATTGTGAATATATTTGTTCTAATTCCTTTCAAACACATTTTAGTAATACAAAACAAAAGAACTCAATTAATTGGACTTGTTTTGATATGATTTCAGCACTTGAATTTTTACTTGACAATATATTCATTCGTTTCGGTAACTCTATTTATCGCCAGGTCATAGGAATTCCTATGGGTACCAATTGTGCACCACTTATAGCGGACCTCTTTTTGTACTGCTACGAATCTCAGTTTATGACCAACATCAGCAAAGACCCATCTAAACAGCATTTAATTGAAAAGTTTAACAATACTTTCCGATATTTGGATGATATTTTAACTTTGAATAATGACGACTTCAATACGTATTATTAGGACATCTACCCTAAAG
Organism: Modiolus philippinarum; assembly: GCA_002080025.1. NCBI lineage: Eukaryota > Metazoa > Mollusca > Bivalvia > Mytilida > Modiolidae > Modiolus > Modiolus philippinarum. The sequence goes on along the minus strand of MJUU01046614.1, from coordinate 80,258 downwards.
AACTTACTTTGAATAAAGCCAATTCTAATAATCATCATTGTCCGTTCTTAGACATCAATTTTGATATAACGAATGGTAAATTAGACACTAAAATTTATGATAAAAGGGACGATTTTTCTTTTCCCATAGTTAATTATCCATTTCTGGACGGTGATGTTCCATTAGCGCCATCATATGGTGTTTACATATCTCAACTTGTTCGATTTGCTCGAGTATGTAATAA
>MJUU01046614.1:47149-78997 GCA_002080025.1 Modiolus philippinarum | reverse complement strand
GAGATATTGCAGAACCATAGATCTGTTTTGCTTTCCTTTGGGATTTCAACCAAAGATGAAGACACTGAACTCCCCTCCTTGTACTGGGTACCAAAATTACACAAATGCCCATACAAACAACGGTACATCGCTGGATCTGCTAAATGTTCTACAAAACCTATTTCTAAGCTATTAACATCAATCTTGACAGCCGTAAAAGAGGGCCTACAAAAATATTGTGATTCTAGCTTTTCAAGAAGTGGTGTAAATGAAATGTGGATATTAAAAAACTCTAAGGATCTGCTTGGTATCTTTAAATCGAGATCATTATCACACTGTAACAGCATTAAAACTTTTGACTTTTCCACGCTTTATACTACAATTCCCCATGAACAACTGAAATCACGGCTGAAAGATATAATTCATAGATGTTTCTCCCGCAAGAACGGCGAACAAAGATATAAGTACATTGTTATAGGCAGAGAACAAGCATACTTTGTGAGATACGACTCAGAATCACAGAAAAAATATACAGAGGAAGAAGTGATTAAAATGTTAGAGTTTCTGATCGACAATATATTTGTCCAGTTTGGAGGACTTGTTTTTCAACAGACTATCGGAATTCCAATGGGCACAAACTGTGCGCCTCTTTTAGCCGATCTATTTCTCCACTCATATGAAGCTGAATTCATCCAAGTGCTTCTTCAAAATAAAGATAAAAAACTGGCCCGGTCCTTTAATCTCAGCTTCCGTTATATAGATGATATTTTATCACTAAACAATCCTCGCTTTGGTGATTTTCTTCATCCTATCTATCCAAAAGAGCTAGAAATTAAAGATACTACAGATACTTCCACATCAGCTTCGTGCCTTGACCTTCATCTTGAAATTGACAAAAGAGGTACACTACAAACTAGGCTATATGACAAACGCGATGACTTCACTTTTCCAATAGTCACCTTCCCCTTTCTTTGTAGCAACATTCCAAAAGCACCAGCATACGGAGTTTACACCTCCCAACTCATTCGCTACTCAAGGGCCTGTGGTCGATACAGTGACTTCCTTGATAGAGCTCGGTTGCTTACAAATAGGCTACTTAAGCAAGGGTATGTTGCCCATAACTTGAGGTCATCACTACAGAAGTTTTACGGTCGACATCACGATCTTGTGGACCGCTATGAGATATCTGTTTCCCAGATGACAACAGATCTTTCTCTTTGCCAGTAAAGTTTGTTTTTCCTCTACCTGATTTGACTTTACTACCGGAGTTGACATGTTCAACACGGCGGGTGTCTTATAAGAAGCAGGAGATGCTTACTCTACCGGTGCACCTGATCTCACCCATGGTTTTTATTGGGTCTGTGTTGTTCATTTTTGTATATGTGCGTGTCTTCATTTTCTTTTCTGTGCCGTGCTCATGTTATGTCTTCGTTTCTTTGTTTTTCCGACGTTGCCATTGTCCTTGGATTGTTCTTTTTAGACTGACGGTTCGGTTCTCACTTACTTTACCATGCACGAGAGAAATACTCCTGTCACACCATAACGCACCACGCTATCGTGTGCCGACGTGTGAGAATATATTCATAAACCCTGGTGTGCGTTGTATAAGTTAGAGACACGTTCTTTACACTTAACAAAAACGTCGACGCATGTTGGCATGCGTTGTTGAACGTTGGGTGCATCGGAAAATTGTAAACATGCTCAATATTTCACGTTGTTCGCCAACGTATTGTTGATAAGTTGAGCACACGTGAGACGAACGCTAGAGGTATGTTATGCACGCAATGTGTGCGATATGTTGTAGTTTCTCGAAAGCTGCTTTAAATGTGTGAAGAACGCAAACCGGGATCCTTGAAACTAAGGAAAAACGCATTGGACAATGTTTTATTATAAAAATAATGGTTAAAGAGCAATACAAAATTCAAAAGGAATTCTAGTAGCTTCATTATTTCATCATTAGACTGACAAATTTAATGAAGGTAAAGTTTGTGATTTTTTGGGGACATATCCCTCCTAAAAATCCGTCGTATTTTTCGGTGGCATCTCTATCAATTTCTACCTTTGCAAATGACAGTGGGGTGTTGAATTTCCAACTGATTTTTTCTAAAGATCGTCATAACGCTATACAGACGTCCTATGAGTGCTAGAAGATCGTAATGGATGCGTTCGGTATACGTCAAGGACGCTAGTAAAACGCTTTTTAAACGTCGTCATACAATGTTACCCGTTTTGTGAGCATTGCAGGTAAGTTATGGCTAAGTCTTCCAAACGTTGTACATCGTTAGCCTGTCGTTATGAATGCTTCAACCAACAGAATTTCTTCATTTTCTTTGGCGTGTCAACGTTCTTATAAACAGTAGTGAACGTCGGCACATGTTGGCAAGAACTTTATAATGTGACAGGGTCTTTAGTTTTAAATAAATTGTGTAAAATTTAGAAATTGCAAGTATCAATACAATCGGTTTGCGGGTAGGCACCGAAGTACTGACTACTGGGTTGGTGAATACCCCCGGGGACTAACTGTCCACAAGCATAGGCATCAACCCAGTGGTAATAAATAACAAAATACCGAAGTTACTGTTAATTAAATTTCTACATATGTGCATGTCTCATCAGTGCAGATCAAAACCATTCAATTCCATTCACCGAAAAACACGTCAAAGCTGATAGATGATTTATAAATGTCGCAACAATGGTTTAAGTAAGAGAATCAGTGGCCTCCGACTCGTGAATTCTTTTTCATGAATTCACACTCGGCCATTATATCTCCTTTACATACCACCCTTCCGGTTACAAATCGAAATTGCGGAAATATACGTGAAGCATAATATATAATGATAAGAGGGGTATTTGCCAAAAATACAAGTTTTTGGGGCGGTAAAATGTTCGGAGCCTGAAAAGCGAATGAAATTTGACCAAAGACTTGTATTTTGTTTAAATACCCTGACGTTTATTTTTAACTGTTTAATTATATCAAATATCCCTATCATCAAAGCGAACAGATGACCCGGGAAAACTACAGCGACAAGCTTCCCAGTGAAGGGATATTTGCCAACAAATAACATGGCTAATAACCAGTAAGAATACAGCTCACATATATAAGGTGTTACAGTGTATAAAACGTGTGTTGCACATACTTAAATAATACAGCTTTCATACCTGCCTACATCTCACTTATAAATGCTTTTTTTTCTTACAATCGAATCGGTGAGCTCCCTTTGTCTACTTATGTTTTATCTATTTATTAGCTTAGGACACTAATGCTGCTGTCTGGCAACGGGTGACCGTGATTGTAATATCATGGTTGTTGACAATCCGGAATTCATGAGCTAAACAATATATGGATGTGGCATTACTCGCCAATAAACAATGAATTTCACTCAAACCGGTGCTAGGGGCCTTCTTGAACTTTCTATGATGTATGAGCAAAGCACGTTGTTGAAGGCCTAATGGTGAATTTAAGATAAAGAACAACAATCAATGAATTGTACCATTAAATGGTTCTACCATGTATACGTAGATACTTTGTGCATTTCTAAATATACTCAACAAAAAAAGTTAACGATCAACATTTTTCATTTCCATTACCAATGTATTAAGTTTTACAACACAGTTTGATTTGACCTAATCATACGAGAGCCAATTAATCGCGGATCCTCGTGTCTGATGTTTTCGAGATTATCAGGTTAGACACTTGAAAAAAGTCTATGGGGTCAACCTTCCACCTGGTCATGCCTCCTCGGAAAACACAAATTTCTGAAATTTGCATTTTTACCCCAAAAATTTATCCGCTTTAAAAAAAAATCAAATTTTTGTCAGGAAACGATACAATGAAGCCTTTTCTTCCAAAATGTCTGTGTCCTGATTTTTCAAACAGCGTTGTTAAGTCAAAATTTTTAATCTTTGCACTATACCCCTCCAAATTTTGAAAATGACCCAAAAAAAGTGGAAATTCTAGTATGGGACAAACTGGGTACCCTTGTGTGAATACCCATTTCTTTGTCATTTTTCAACAAATTTTTGTGAATCGAAGTCCGTAGGCAATCATTGAGTAACTCGATAAAAATGTCAAAATCGCGATTTTTTGCAAAAAACATGATTTTTTGATTCTCAAAAATGAGAAATTTTGAAACGTCGAGAATTGCAGAAAATGTTCATAACGGTAAGTGTATTCACTGTGCAAAATTTCATGTTGATCGGAACAGTGGTTATGCCCATGGTTCAAGACGAAAATTAAGATACATCAATTTAAATGAATATGATCCTTAACTTTTTTTGCCCAGTATATTTTTTCATTCTTTATTCTTAAATACTTTCAGCAACTGTTGTTGGTGTTGTTACAGGAGTAATAGTATTGACATGTGCAGTTGTCATATTTACTTTCATGTTAAGAAGGTAAAATATATTATTCTAAATAGGGGGTGAAAAATTGAAATACGAAGTGATGATTATTTTTTTTCCATAATTGCAACGGCTCTAGGAAAAGATGCTACAATACACATTGTCAGCATTGTTGTTCAGTTAATGTCTGGGGGATTAAAACACCAAAACTAAGTTCATGGAAGTAATTCAAATTTAATGCTTAAATATATTGGAAGATCTGTAAAATAAAAACAATTACTCATTACTGATGATATTAAACTCATGATCGAAAAAATTACTCATGCTCTTCACTCATTCTTGAATTACTGCATTGTTCGATCATTCGATAAGCGAATACTAGTCAGAGTGTCGGATTCATCATAGGATAAATAACAAAGCATTATTAGCATAGGAATACCTTTGGAGTCTATAAATTGTGTTCAACTTTAAGTTGATTTGTTTCTCTTTTTAGTATTAAGCCAGGTTATTTAAGGAAAAGTCAGAAATAAAATATGCTAGTTAGGTGCTTCAGTTTCAGTTTCCGTTATATGGATGATGTTCTGTCATTAACTTTTATCTTATGTGTCTAAATAAACTCAACATTATAGAAATAACTGATCCACCATTATCAGTATCTTACATTGACTTGAACTTGTGTAATGCCAACACTGGACGTTTGAAAGCAAAACATTACAACAAGTATGATGATTTCGACTTTCCAATAATGAACTGCACATTTTTGATCAATAATATTAAGACACATCCGGCATTTAACGTCTTCATTTCACAAGTCATTCGTTATTGTCATACTTGTAGTTTCTGCAGCGATTTTGTCAACAAGACGAAATTCCCGCCTCAAAAACGTATACACCAAGGTTATGTTCTATTACTGTTGCAATTGTTACTACAGAAACTTTACAGTCGTCAACATGACTTCACAGATAGTTAAAATGTTATATTTCAAAAATGGGAATAGACATCCTCAAGTAGAAATCCATTGTATAATACCGAAACCCCGACTATGAAAAAAGCGTACTTGACATTGCGGTTGACTGATGGAGGAGATCATGGTTACTCTTTCCTAGCACCTGATGATACATACAGTTGATGCTGGGGCCAACGCTGCTAGTCTTTGTCGTGTTGTCTCATATAATTAATTTCCGAAATGGCCATGCAGCTCATTAAAATTATTGCAGTTGGAGTTAACATATGTGTTATGGTCATAAAATATGTCATATGAATTACCGTTTGTTTTTTATTTTTATGACTTAAGAATCTATCCCTTTCCCTTTTTTGCTTCGGTATTCGTATGCCGATGTATAACAATTATAGAATTTTTTGACCGCCTTATTAATCAAGGCTTCTAAAAATCTCGTATCATACCATCGTTAAAAGGTACTTTGATAGATATCAGTCCCTTGTGGAAAAATTTGAAGTTTCGGTCCGAATTCTGATTCCAGATTCTTTTTTTACTTAGTACTAGGATGATCATTTCTTTTCACTGTCTATGACCTTTCAATAGCAATTTGCTTAGTTGCTACTGGACACTTATGCAATGGAGGGGTGGTTTGTCATGCCATAAAACCGGTTTAACCCACCATTTCTCTTGAAATACCTATATCAAGTCAGGGCCATTGCGGTAGAAAATTTTTCCGGTGGTTTCCACCTGATCTGTCTTTTAGACTCATGGAATTCGGCTCTTGACAACTTTGTTGAGTAATTTTGTTATAGAAAAAAATACGACAAATCAGAATCGCACGATATGTATCAAATCATTATGATACAATATACTTGGAATTCAAGGTTACATGTACATTAGCGTCAGGAAATGGGATAGTTGCCAATTTAAACAACTAATGGTGAAATTAAAAAAATGGCATAAAAACAGGACATCAAATTCATTAAAATCTTCTGATGATAATTTGACACGATACGGTGTGATGTATACCTTAACAATAAATAAGACTAAAAATGATTTGAAGCCAATTGCAGTTAGTTTTGCCCCAGTTCGATACCAAAATTGGTTGGAAGCATCGGATAAGAAATAGATGTTTATATTTTCTCTTTTACATTCAACCGATGAGCATTGTTTTACTTCATGAAATACTATATTCTTCAAAATGTTGTCTATTTTTCAGATCAAAAAGTAGTAAAAGTGAAACAAAATCAAAATTGCGACATAACAATAATAATCTAACAGTTGAATATCAGAATGATTACACTGGAGATCAGAACATTGCTTTACCCGAACCGCAGAGACATGCCTCTCATCAACCTGGTTTCAAAAATAGTAATAATCTTCAATCTGACGAATACATAGGAGGTAAACAGAGCATTTCAAAAACGAACGAATACACACACACTTATACTGCTATAGATAACTTTACAGAGGGGGCTGAACAAACAAACTCTAATTACGACTATCTGGATTGCGAAAAAATCTTAAATGGCCAGACAAACGATACGGATATCGAGAAAGTCGATTATTATGCTTGCAACAAAGGCTTCGTTCAAAGTTCAAATAATGAAAGTCAGTACTCCATTGCAAAAGATGTCAGTTCAGTGCCAAACAACATAGAAGATTATGCTGTCCTGGATCCAAACGAAACACGTTTTAACAGATCTAATGTCCCAACAAATATTTCTGGTCGTGAGGACTACGGGCCAACTGAGAATATCCAAAACATGAAAAATGATGGAGCATCGAAAATGGAGGATCAATATAACGTTTCGAACGATGGAACTTATGATACTTCCTTTAACAAACGCTATTACGACCCAGAACAAGACAAAAATGTGTATAGCCATACCGTAGACGGTGTGTATGATACAGCCAATCATAAACGAGAAAACAGAGCAAAGGAAGATATGTATGATCATTTTGTGGCTGAGAGATCGGCAGATGATAACGTAATGCTTACCAAAATTTGATATATATATAATCAAACAATAGACGAAAGTGAATAGTACACAAATAATACAGTTAATATTTCAGCCCCTATCCGGGCCTTTTTCAAAACACAATGAAAATAAAAAATAAAATCAAACAAAAACTATGTACAAAAAAGTCTAAACAAAACAATAACAGCTACATTGTAGACGCTGGTTATCACAAATGTAATACGATATGAATAGCCGGGGGGAGATGAAGAAAAAACTTTTGTCAGTTACCGTATATCGAAAAGTATTTAACAAAATCAATAATTGAAGACATTGTAGTGAATCCGGAAGAAATAATATAAATTTTACCACAAATTTCCTGCTGCTTTGAGAATTTTAATCATCCCAAAAAGTCAGGTTTTAATATTCAAGCTGGATTAATTTTTTTGCATCCAGAACCGCTCTTTTGCTTGTCGCTTTGTCTCATTCCAAGATTTATTTTGGTCAAATGCGACAACTTGCATGTCTGTCCAGCTATGTCCTATGCTGTTGAAATGGACAGCCGTTGACTGTGTTAATTCTTTTTTCTTTATGTTATTACGATGTAAATTAATACGGAGATTTAGTGAATTTTTTATTTCACTATTATATTGCTGTTGACATACCGAACACGTAATCATATATATCACATTTTCGGATTTACAGGACAAAGTGCCGAAAATTTTGCATTTCTCGCCAGTTGCTGTGCTCTTAAATGTCGATGTTGTAAGACTGTATTTGCACAAAAGACACCGTTTGTCTGGACAGGTCTTAAATTGTCCTATTACAGCTGATTTTAGTTTAGCCTTAACGGGCATGTCCTTCAAGTTCTTGGGCCTGCGAAAAGATATAAGTTGTGGTTCTGGGAAAAGGGCTTTCATTTTAGGTGACGCATGCGAGGCTGGCATGCATTCACGTGTAATAGCTAACAAATATGGAAGTTGTGGATGGAAAGTCGTAACAAATGGGATTCGAGAGTTCCTTTTCTTTTTATTTCGGTATTGTAACAACTGTTTTCGTTCTAAAGTTGAAACCTTTTCAATTGTTTTTGCTCTTTGTGTGCTTTGTAACCCCTTTTAACTAAATGGTCTTTAAGTTCTCTGCTCCTATTGTTGAAAGTTTGCTCATCTGAGCATATCCGACGTAGTCTGGTGGAGAGACTATATGGAATTGCGTCGATACAGTGTCTTGGATGACAACTGCTTGGTAGCAGATATGCGTTTGTATCGGTCGGTTTTTTTTGCAGATCAAAGCTGATTTTTCCATCGGTAAGCGTTGAAGTAGTGTCGAGGAATGCATTGGAAATTTTCGATATGTTGGCAGTGAATTTAATTAATGGATGATAATTGTTTATAAATTCCATAAATTCATCAAGGTGCTGTCTTGTATCTGTCCATTTCATTTCAATGTCGACAATGAAACGGAGCCAACTATAAGGCTTGAAAGGTGCTTCCTAGAGCATACGCTTTTCTAAATCGCTCATGAATATATTAGCGTAAGATTGAGCAACTCGCGTGCCCATTGCAGTCCCATTAACTTGAAGAAAATGTTCGTTGTTAAAAACAAAGTTGTTACGTTTTAACACAAGACTCAGAAGATTAACTAAGAAATCTGTTGAATAGGCCTAGTATCCCAAACTTTTCGGCATCCGTTTATTCCCTCTTCATTGGGGATGTTAGTATAAAGAGATACAACATCTAAAGTTACCAGTGTGAGGGGGGAGATTTTCAGAAAGGGTGGCAAATTCAAAATCTTGTTCCAAAATCACATGATAAAATTTCGACTTTGCTCTTGTTTTGACAATGTTTTTAAACTATTTTACACGGCTAACCCTTCTAATTTTGCACAAAATCATGAAAATGGCCTTAAAATGGCATTACAGTGTCAAAATACGGAAATTTTACATAACGACTGTTTTTGGCCAAAATTGTGGCACCAGCTGGCTAAAACTTCAGTCTTTACCTCAATTTCATCATAAATACAAGTTTTGCATCAATTTAGGCTATCAACAACTTTTTAAGACATGTTTCCAAATTTTTGCATATTTTGTCTTAAGGTTAGAAACCAGCAATTCATTTCTTTAACATTTTCAACTGAAATTCTCCATATTCAAATTTGTCTGGACAATTTATCTTAAGTTTAACCTGTATGAAACCATATATTTTCCGAAAGGTGCATATCAACATCATATGAAAATTTCAGCATACCTTTAAAGCCTTCCAAGAGAGTTCCGATGGTTGGAAAACCCCTAAATAAGCCTGATACATCAATGTATCATTTGTTTCATTGCGACATTTATTTTTAAAGGTGCAAGAATTCAAAGTTATATTTAGACTCTAAAACAGCTATTTTTTCATTTGTTCTAAGCGCTGATTGGCTGAATTGGTGGTTAGACACCTTAACATGATAGTAAAACATTCCCCAGTGTAATTGCTGCACTTTTTCATGTGTTTTAGTTAATTTCCAAATAGTATACAGAAAATAACATCCTTTTCCAATTTTTTTCCTCCTTTTCACCACTATTCAAAAAGTCACAGATTTAGTGTTTTTAGTGCTTTGATCAGGCACAATCACTCATAGATGTTAAACATGGACACAAAACCAAATATGCTTCTTTTGTGTAATGAATTCTCAATCCTTGTTTAATACTGAGCCCTTAGAGTATTTTTCTATCAAAATAAGGCTGCAAATGTTCAAAGCTACCTTTAAAATTTTGAAATCATGTTACAAAATGTCACCCTCCCCCCAAATTTGAGAAGGTGCTTCTGAGGTAAATTTTGGGACTTGAAATGGTCTTTACTTTGGTTGTGGTCATGCAAATAGCATTTTAAATGCAGATAATGATGCAAAAAGGTCAAGAAGACAGGGGAAAACCAGTTTTGTTTATTTTTTGAGCTTATGAAGAATATTAGGTTTGTGAGTTAGCCGAAAAGCCCGATATGAATAGGTACAATGATAGTATTAAAACTACTGAAAATCCACCCAAGTGCATTTATTTTCCTTCGGATGATCATATATATAATAAATAAAGAAAATAACATAATAAAATTATTGCAAATTTATGAAAAGGGTGACAAATTCAAAATCTTGTCCCAAAATCACATGATAAAATTTTGATTTTGCTCTTGTTTTGACAATGTGGACCCTAATGGCAATTTTACACTATTTATTAGAGGAACAGCATGATATTTTTCATTTCTGAGGTTCATGTTCATATCAAACTGCATATATAAGCACCATTTCTGCTAAAAAAAATTATTGTGTACAAAACAGACAGATTTTTATATAAGGCACCTCAGTCAGAGTTGTCGCTTTTGTTCGCAACACCGAAGACATGAAATTTGTAAACTTTGAACATATATTCAAATCAGTGGCAAATTCCTGTGTAAAATCAGGATACATTTGATGTTTTTAAACTATTTTACAAAGCTAACCCTTCTAATTTTGCACAAAATCATGAAAATGGCTTAAAATGGCATTTCAGTGTCAAAATACGGAAATATTACATAACGACTGTTTTTAGCCAAAATTCTGGCACCAGCTGGCTAAAACTTTAGTCTTTACCTCAAATTCATCATACATACATGTTTTGCATCAATTTAGGCTATCAACAACTTTTTAAGACATGTTTCAAAAGTTTTGCATATTTTGTCTTAATTAAGTTTTGAAACCACCAATTCATTTCTTTAGCATTTTCAACTGAAATTCCCCATATTCAAATCTGTCTGGACAATTTATCTTAAGTTTAACCTGTGTGAAACCATATATTTTCCGAAAGGAGCATATCTCGTCAACATCCTATGAAAATTTCAGCATACCTTTAAAGCCTTCCAAGAGAGTTCCGAAGGTTGGAAAACCCCTATCTATAAATATACACGATTACGGCCATAACATTACACATTGATATTATACCGGAAAACACCTATGATAAATACTCAAAGGATCATTCTAGTCAATTAACCTTGGTCTCAAAATAGCCTGATACATCAATGTTCAAACAGGTGTTTCATTTGTTTCATTACGACATTTATTTTTAAAGGTGCAAGAATTCAAAGTTATATTTAGATTCTAAAGGACCTTCTTTTTCATTTGTTCTAAGCGCCGATTGGCTGAATTGGTGGTTAGACACCTTAACATGATATTAAAACATTCCCCAGTATAATTGCTGCACTTTTTCATGTTTTTTAGTTAATTTCCAAATTGTATACAGAAAATAACATCCTTTTCCAAATTTTTTCCTCCTTTTCATCACTATTCAAAAAGTCACAGATTTAGTGTTTTCAGTGCTTGGATCAGGCACAATCACTCATAGATGTTAAACACGGACACAAAACCAAATATGCTTCTTTTGTGTAATGAATTCTCAACCCATGTCTAATACTAAGCCCTTACAGTATTTTTCTATCAAAATAAGGCTGAAAATGTTCAAAGCTACCTTTAAAATTTTGAAATCATGTTACAAAATGTCACCCTCTCCCCAAATTTGAGAAGGTGCTTCTGAGGTAAATGTTGGGACTTGAAATGGTCTTACCTTTGGTTGTGGTCATACAAATAGCATTGTAAATGCAGATAATGATACAAAAAGGTCAAGAAGACAGGGGAAAACCAGTTTTGTTTATTTTTTGACCTTGTGAAGAATATTAGGTTTGTGAGTTAGCCGAAAAGCCCGATATGAATAGGTACAATGATAGTATTAAAACTACTGAAAATCCACCCAAGTGCATTTATTTTCCTTCGGGTGATTATATATATAATATAAAGATAATAACATAATAAAATAAATGCAAATTTATGATTTCACCTAAAATTAAATCCCTTTTTCCTGAACCCCAACTTGTTTCATTCCGACGACCCAAGAACTTAAAGGACATGCTCGTAAGAGCAAAACTTAAATCACCAGAAATAGGACAATTTAAGACCTGTCGAGATAAACGTTGCCTTCTTTGCAAATACAGTGCCACAACATCAACTTTCGAAAGCTCACCAAATGGGGAAACTTACAAAATTTTCGGAAATCAATCGTGTAAATCTGAAAATGTAATATATATGATGACATGCTCCGTATGTCAACAGCAGTATATTGGTGAAACAAAGAACTTCCTCAATCTTCGCATCAATTTATATCGCAATCACATACAGAAAATAGAACAATCACAGGCTACAGCGATCCATTTCAACACCACTAGACATAGCTGGACTGACATGCAGGTTGTGGCCATTGGCCAAAATAGATCTTGGAACGAGACCCAAAGACAGGCAAAAGAACGATTTTGGATGCCAAAACTTAAATTTAGCATGAACATAAAAGCTTAGAGAACCAAAGCCTAAATTTCCCGCCCCGACCCATTTTGTAATTTTAATTTTTCTTTCTTTTTTTTTTATTATCATATTTTGCTCTATAGCCGTTAGAGTAATAAGAATTTCGTAAGATTCTATGTACAGACACTGACAAAATTATTTTTTCCCTTCCCGTGTTACATTTTTAGTTAACAGCGTCCATGATGTAGCTGTCTATACTTTGTTTATTTTTTGTAGTATAGTCTTTGTAAATATGTTTTATTTCACTGTATTTTTACTTTTTTGTGTTTTGATAAAGAGCCGGATAGGTCGAAATATCAACTTTTAAATGTGTGTACTGTTCACTTCAGTCTACTGCCTTGTTTTATTATTCTTACGAAATGTGTATCTTTTAAGATCCAGTACGTCGGGAATGTTGATGTTGTTTGCTTTGTATAAGTACTTAAATGTAACAGCTTCATGTCTAATTTCCTTTATATTCCATCGTCTTTTATATATTCAGAAAATACACTTTTGAGTTTAGAAATAAACAGACTAAATCATTTACCTTTTTAATACGGTTAATTCAAATATCTGCCTATTTAGACATCTATTAATAATTTGTAGCATAAACAGTTCTATGTTTGGTATCTTTGGTATCCGTTTGAAAGTAAAACAATAAAATTGATGCCAATAAATTACACATGAACGTGCACAATAAAATACCAGATAACTTAAAATCATTGAAAGTTTTTTATATTCATTCGAAAAAAAGTACGTAGTTTAATTGTAATGCAATCGAATATTTTGTCGTATTTTCGTCTAATAAAAAGTTCCATGAAATGACATCAATTTGATGAAAATTGTAACATCCTGAAGTGAGTGTTTGGCTTACCCCCTGAGGGTATTCAAAAGCTCAATAGTCAGACTTATCTGAAATGAAAATCTTTGCCTTGCGAATTATAGAAATTTACAGGTTTTATCAAAATTCTAACCCCTTAAACATACTGAGGCTTTATTCTGTGTATGGCACTCGGTAGGTATTCTTGGTACTGGATTGTGCTTCTTATTTCGATATTTTTGGAAATGAGTACTTCTTTTCTTGACTACTTTTGGATTATGGCTTTCCAAATTATTTGATTTTAATGTTGCTGATGACAGGTTACTCCTTAAAACACGTGTACAGCATAACAAAATTTATTGTTTTTATGCAACTTCGGTATTTTTAGTGTTTTTACATAATATGCGTGTTTTTTAAAGCATAACTTTTAATCTACCCTTCTATGAATTATAAGTCGAAAAAAAATACTTGACTGTCATTTCAATTTGGAGCAAAAACTTTTCGAGGCGTCGGGGAAACATTGGGTGAATCATTCTCCAGTCACCTGTGACAAATGAAATGTAAAACATCTAGACTCGACTTTATTGGAACTGCAATATGGCAACCAGGGTTATAAGGTGTTTGACGCACTCAAATGGAGTGTTTATAATTTGCCAGTCAGCATTGACCAGATAAATCGTTCAATATCTTAGTTGCACAAACAAAAAGAAAATGAGACATGTATTCAGAAAGTATTCCTATTCAAATTCACGTTACTTGCGATAGTAGGCTCCATATATAGGGTAGCACCTATCGGGGGGGGGGGGGATCGTGGTCGACTGCAGAATTTTGTCATGTATAATTGCGGTACCCCAAACTTTAATTTTACATATAATTCACTTGCGTTTCAACATAGAAAATTCCTTAGAATTTTAAAATAGGAAATTTACACCCTTGGCACTTTACCATAGTACCAGAAGTGTAGCGAATTTGAATTGTTCTTATTGGACATAATGCTAATTAACGCCCTTTAAGTATAGATAGAACGTGGGAATGATCATAAATCTGCAGATTATCAGATATTAAAAGTGCAAATGAAATAACACAAATAATGGAAATGTCTGAACTGAGATGTATCTAGATTTTAAAAGAGCTAATATGCCTTTTTTGGTCAAATAACAAATACCAAGTTTAATGTAAATTTACTTTCTGCATATGGCCATTTCGATAACACGTGTCTCATGCAGATAAAATCAAAACATTTTGAACTCTCGTTTCATAAATAATAATGTTTTGGCCCTTCAACAACAGGCAGAAATTTTCTTTTATGATATCAATTACCCATGGTCACAAACATGGACTAGTGGAAAGATAAAGAAATACCCCAAAAGTACAACTTGGTACATTGTATCATGTGACTATGTTTTGCGGCAATTGTAGGTGTTTCCTGTTATCCTTTTATTCTATTTTCAAGTTATACGATTATTGAAATATTTTTTTTTTAATTAACTGTAAATTTTTATAGCACTATCTGATTTAGGTGCTCTCTATTCATTTCAGTAATGGTGAACTTGTTCTTGAGAGAATATCTCATATGGATACAATATCATACATTGTAATTTTTAAAACTTTCTTATGTTATCCTGACCATTCTACTTATAGTGCCTGCATCTCTTGTTTTATTATGGCAATTAACTCGATCATTGTCTTGTGATTGTATAAATGTTGTAATTGTTTTTATTGGTCTCTTTGTCGGGCAACGGATGACAGCAATTGAAAGAACGCTTTGCCAGTTATTTTATGTTTATTGACAACTCTGCATTAACAATGATGGATATGGAGTAAATGCAAACGAGACAAAATTTGTACAAGTACATTGCAAAACTAAGCAATGGAACAACGCTTTTATTGTTGTTCTTCATCTCTAAGTTACAATGAGGCCATCGAGTTTACTCATACATCATAGTACGTACACATCGGTTTTAGCATAATGCACTGCTAAATGTCGAGCAATGCTACATCCATGTCTTTTTTTTACCCGTTGATCCATTGATGTACGATCGTAAACAATCATAAACTTAACTTGCAAAGTTTTCTTACAATCGCTGTCATCCATCACTCGACAAAAAAAACTAATAGAAGATCACAGCATTTAAACAACCACAGGGCACTCATCGAGCCAAAAGAAAGAAAACTTGGCATAATAAAATCACGAGACGTCGGCACAATATACAGGCTGTCAGAATAAAAATCTGAAACAACGGCAGTAGAATACCGAAGGAACAAAGGGTGAAATTCACAAAAATCGAAGTCTAAATACAGGGCAAAAACGTGAACACAGAAAACAATGACGTAAGACACAAAAACAATGACGTTACACAGATACTAAGCACAGAACCAGAAATTACAACATTCAGAACAAAGGCACTCACAGTGTGAACTCAAGTGAAACTTAGAGTGACATCAGGTGCTCCGGAAAGGTAAGCATGTCCTGCTCTCGTCACACTGTGAGTGATTCAATCCGGGAAAATGTCAAAGTCAGTAGTCAAATCCGGGAAGACGTGAATCTAGCTGAAAATGTGCACTTTCATTTGGGATACTGACAAGTCATATCTTTCAATGATGCTATGGTTACGGCCATAGAATTTCTTGAGGGATGAAATTAATAAAGATTGAACAAATCCCTGACTAAGCAGCTTTTTGGACAGCGTTTTTGCTCTGTTCAAAAAATTACTGTACAAACTACAAGCTCGACAGTAACGAATCAACTGTGAAATATACACTCCATAGGCTGGAGAGGTAGGTATAGTGCTACTAAGAAAGGGAAAGTTCACAATGGGGAAATTAAAATCATCACGCTTGTCATATAGCTTAGATTTCAAACGTCCATCTTCGTCAATATAAAATAAAAGATCTAGGTACGAAGCTGAAGTAGGTATTTCAGTTGTTTCTTTAATTACAAGCTCATTTGGATAGATCTGATGTAAATAATCCTTAAATTTGGGATTATTAAGAGAAAGTACATCGTCTATGTAGCGGAAGCTGAAATTAAAGGACTGGGCTAAATGTTTTTGTTTTCTTTGAATAAGCCCTTGTAAAAACTTGGCATCGTACGAGTAAAGGAAAAGGTCAGCTAAAAGCGGCGCACAGTTTGTTCCCATAGGAATCCCCATTGTCTGTTGGAAAAAAAATAACCACAAAAAGGAACAAAGCCAAAATTTGAAAGGATGATAGTGCATCATTTTGAGAAATTCTATCTCAAGTACAAGTACACTATAACTGAAATGTATAAAGAGCATACATCTTTATCACGGGGAATCTTTTACCGACTCCACAACGCATTCATTAATTAAAGAGAAGGTACATGGATGTAGCGTTACTCGACATTTGACCAAGTCCGCTAAAACCAGTGCTAGGGACCGTCTTGAATTTTTTATGAGGTATTAGAATAGCACATGGGACTTAAGATGAAGAACAACAATAAAGGCGTTGTTCCATTGCATGGTTTAATCATGTATTTGTAGAGATTTTGTCTCATGTGCATTTACTCTATATTCCTTCATTGTTTCATAAACAATACAGAATACATCGGTGAACGGGAGAAAAGGAAAATACTAGAATAGAAAATAAGAAAAAAACGGCAATTTATATCCAATACAAATTTAATCAATACGACAAAGACAAAACAAAACAAACACAAAAATGCTAAAACACTACAGTATGAGCTCCACAAAAAACCGAAGGTATCATCATCCGGAAGAGTAAGCATGGTTGCGAGCTGTATGTATCGTATTCATCGTTAGTTAAAATCATTATATTCAAAGTAAAAATTGAAACGAGACAGATAAAGGGGATGTTTGGGTACCCATAAACCAGTTTAACCCTACCACTGGCTTTTACTATTGCCGGTGCCAAGTTCAACTAAAACGAGTTCATATCGTTATTTACGCTTGTCTTTTGCCTTTTATTTGTTTTTTTTTTCTTGTGCAGTGCCTTGGTACATTGTTGCATGTGACTCTATTTATCCTTTTTATTCTAGTATTCGACTTGATGTACATGTTAGGTTGTTTAGGAGGTCTGACTTTAGTTGAATTCTGTCGTTAATTTGAGACCATAATGGTTATGTTTGTTTGTTTGTTTGTTTTTTTGGGGGGGGGGTGAACCTTTACATATGTTTTTGATTTTATGGTCTTCAGAGTGATTCTTGTCTGCAATGAAGAGTCGTAAGTTTTCCGAATGTCAATGTAACTGCACCTTTGGTATTTAGTTGTTTTTAGTAAATAAAAGTGGGTTACACCTCAGGTTATGTATTCCGGTATATGCATGAAATCATTATACTAAACTCCTCACAGAAAGGGATCTTGGTGGAAGCTGTATACTGAGGGTACATAACTTAATTTGTCAGTTGGTAACGGGTCTGGAGCTGGCATGTCAGTTAATTGCTAGTAGTCTTTTGTGATTTCATGTTTATGTCCGTATTTTACTTCTTTCAGTTTAATTTTTCACAGTTGACTCAGTCCTGTTGCTAACTGAATTTTACTGTTGTTACTATTGTATTTTTATTTATCACTTTGACTAGGGGGAAAGTTTGGGCCCAATAAAACAAGTTAAACCCCACCACAGCAGGTTTGCGCCTGTCCTAAGTCAGGAAATTTATTACGCCTTGTGTTTCTTGTCTGTTTCTAGTTAGTTTACTTTATGTCTATTTGAGTCTAGGATGATGTTTATTTCTCTGAACTTGATTACTCTTTATTTAGGGCCGTCAGAAGTATATAGCGGACGTTCGGACTATTTTTCCGTAGTGCATTCTTTGTTAAATATTTTAGGGCTATTCATTTTTTCCCTCCCGATTCCGGTTCCGCTGACCTTTGGTCTCAACACGTATGTCTTGCCTTAAGCTTTGGTCTCACTTGTCCATTGCCATTGGTCATGCCCTGTCATTAGCAAATATCAGTCTCAATCTACCTCAATTCAAGGTTCTTTTATTAGTCTCGCCCTACCTCAATTCAAATTTCTTTTATTGGTCATATCTTTGATCTCATGCTAACCCTAACCCTAACCTTTAACCTTACACTCATCCTCGCACTAACCCGATCTTTTTTGTTATGTAATGTTGTATATGTTCAGATATACCATGATTTACCCTAACCCAACTTACCTTAACCTTTATTTTGACCCTGGTCATTGTGTTTTATATGTCATGTTCTCTAAGCCGTACTTTAACCCTTTAATCTAACCCTAGACGTTATGTATCATATATTATTTATGTTGTGATCTTTATAGCCTTATACATTCGTTTCCTGATTTTGTTTTGTCCAAGACTAACTCTAACCACCTTTTTTGTTATTCTTTCTGTACCCTTTTTTAATAGTTACTTCTGATTTTATTCAATGCTATTTTTTCTTTAGCAAACCTTTAACCCTAACCAAGTTGCAATGACAACTTTTAATTTTTTTATTTGATTTTTATCTTTGTTTGATTTTGTTTTGTTTTGTTTTGTTTTTTGTTTTTTGTTTTTTTTTGTTTATGTTTGTTTATTTGCATATTTATTTATTCATTAATATTTGTTTATTTTTATTCATTCATTTATTTATTTTTTATTTATTTTTTTTTGGTTTTCGTTGTTTTGTTCTTTGTTAGATCTTGTAAGCGTATTCTTCTTTAGGCATTGAAATAAACAACAGAATATTAACATATATACATTTTATTATCTCCGTCATTAGATAGACACGGGAGTGCCACATGCTATTTTTACAGCGTTTAATATCCATAAGGTAATGTACAATAATCAGTCATGATGATTCTTTTATCAAACACTAGTCTATAATCTTTACTTTGATGGATAGATAGTAATGTCTTCTGGTCTCTTATAATTTTAAAATCATCGGTAACGGTATTCACATCGTCTCTTTTATTAGTGACCATATGTTTTATCGTATCAAAGTTGATGGTCAGAGAGTTCATATAGTTAAGGCTGATTTCTCTCACTTTAGATATGGTAGTATTCATGTTTTTATCAGGTCTAACTAGCTTGTAAGCGTAGTTTTTGGGTCCTCCAGTCACAAACTCTGTAGTTGTGTTATCTGGTATTTCATCCGAAAGATCTCCTAAAAAGGCTCCTAATTCGGGTTTCCACTCTCCAGGTTGAGATGTATAAACAATAGAATCGGTATCGGCGTATAAGGCTCGCCTGTCAAACTTCTCCAAATAGCTGTACAATTTTAAACGGGCTTGAGCGGTTGTATAAGCAGCAATGACGCCATTAGTACGCCCGAAGTTTTCCACAAACTCTTCTTTAAACTGGTATTTAAATTCCACCATCTCACCATTGACGGGATAAACACTCATGACGATAATTTGGTCACTGGTAAACATATCGAAATAGTCCACAGGTTTACATACATATTTAATTTGGGGTACGTTGCTTCTTTGTCTGAGTTTTCCCCAAAAGCTATTTAACATGAGTTAAGCTGATGATCTCAATCCAGGATTTTTCTTGATGTTGTTATAGTCTAGGAGTTTACCCTCCTTTTCATGGTAGTTTCGAATATACTTCAACTTGTTATCTTCGGTGTCTCTCCACTCGGGCCAACAACTGGCTTCTTGTTTCATTTTAATGAAAGTATTGATATATTCGGTGAAAAGACCACCGGTCTTTGAAATAGGGTCATATTGATCTGTCTCGAAGTGCCACACTTCATAGATCTGTCGAATTATATATCCTTTTTCCACAGCTTTTTTCACTTCGTCCGTCACCCACGTTCCAGTCAGTGCTCGTTGATCATCGGTATGTTCACGCGGTGTTTATTGATTCGATTTCGCGCATATTTAACATAACGGAAATAATAACTTGGTGTTGATCTTCGCTGGTAGTACTGGAATGTAGAGTCCTCTGGTAGGGATCACTTGGCATTTGATCAATCCTTCGTAGTGTTGAATATCAGTGAAGTTTTCAGTGATGATATGTGGATGTCCAATCGGGTTTTTACCGGTTTTATTAATGTAAGGATATAACGACGTCACATCGTAATAATCAATGGATCCATCATTCGACGTATTTTTGTACAACGTAGAGGCTTCCGTTCTTCCACCATAAAAGCATCTCGTAGTTCCAGAGGAGTGATCATCTGGGATTGATGAAGAAAGTGTCTTAATTCATCATTTCTGGACCTCTTTATCAAACTCGCCATTTACCTATGAAGATATAACCTTGATCTTCCAAATACCGTTTCTTTTCCGTAGTACGTTGATGTAAGTCGCTCATGGTCATACCGTTGACGGGATTAACGGTGGTAGCACTATAAAACATGTGTAAACATCCATGCCAGAACTTTCCATTGAACTGTTACACATATTTTCCGTTTTCGTTCTCGTAGTAACCATCCACTTTGTAGGGTCCAATTTGTTTTTCTCCACCATTTTCTGCGTACTATAAATAATATATAATATATAATGTCTCAGGTAAGATTAAAGGGTTAAAGTATGGCTTAGAAAACATGACATATAAAACACAATGACCAGGGTGAAAATAAAGGTGAAGGTAAGTTGGGTTAGGGTAAATTTTGGTATATACAAAATTACATAAGAAAATATAGGGTTTGTGCGAAGATGAGTGTAAGGTTAAATGTTAGGGTTAGGGTTAGCATGAGATCAAAGATAAGACCAATAAAAGAACCTTGAATTGAGATAGGCGAGACTAATAAAAGAACCTTAAATTGAGGTAGGGTGAGACTGATATTTGCTAATGACAGGGCATGAACAATGGGAATGGACAAGTGAGACCAAAGCTTAAGGCAAGACATACGTGTTGAGACCAAAGGTCAGCGACATACTAAATATGGCACATTCGTTACTCTTCTCGGTTTCTGAACGGAAACGATCTCCGGAACCGGAATCGGGAGAGAAAAAATGAATAGCCCTAAAATATTTAACAAAGAATGCACTACGGAAAAATAGTCTGAACGTCCGATATATACTACTGCCGTCTTCGACCTGCCGTTGGGTGTGGGGTTTCGTCACCGTTCATTAAAGATCTTATGGTGGCTTTGAGTTGTTATTACTCCCGTTTTGGTCGTTGTCTCTTTGACACATTCCCCGTTTCCCTTCTTTTTTCTATGAGTTTGTCAGATTATTGGAAAATTGATGATTTTAATGGTAACTACTCTTAGTTCAAGGTGCACGTTTTTGATTGCAGGTATTTGTAAATTCAGCGGGAAATGGAACCCTTCTAGATTTTTAATTGATATCAATATAGATGTACTATTTGTGAATGATAAGGTGTGATTTAAAACGTTCTGAAAGTGTTTAACTTGTCAAATGTATTCCTATTATTACATTTTGAACATAAACTGTCCTTAGTTTATAATACATATCAGTAGATAAAATAAGTGAATATTAACATAAAGCTCAAATTACAAAACTCAAAACCTGAAAAGTAGTGAATCTAAATCCGCGAATTTAAGGAATTACGTAAGGGTCGTCCCTCCTCCCCCAATTCGGAAAAATTTATATTTTTAGGGTAAAATCGGTGTTTGGGCAAATGTTTGTCTGAAATTTTCGCGCCTCGCTACTTCCGGCGATTTTTTATTCAATTCAAAACCCTTCCATTTAAAACCGAACTTGACCTCTTTTCAAATAATAATGATAATCTTTTGTAGTAAAAAAACCAGGAAAAATAACGGCATGAATATTACATCATCCATGCATAAGAATTTAATCTATCTATCTATCTGTGGTATGCTGGGTATATCTAAAGTGGTAAAATCTTTGCACGTTAAAAGTCTTTTTAAAAGTTTTTTTTTCTAGACAGAGTTGAACAATTTTTTATTAACTCCAAAGTCCTGTTCTAGTTGTAATGTTTAATGAGGACCAGAATCGTGTTAACTTGTCTTTTGAAAGTAAATGCAATAAATATTTTAATAAATAAGTGTTTGAAAACTATATTATACACAAATGTATATGGTATATGATTTATAACATCGCCAGTTTGCCTCAAATAAAATTTACCATACCTTTTTATTTCAAATTAAGACAATAAATTATTTTAAGTTCATTACAATATTGAAACATTCGTTTTTCTCATAATTTTTTTATTTTCCAGTAATACCCTCCTAATAATACCTACATGTATTTATGAATTATATAAAGTTTCATTATTTTATTTAATACGCTATTTTTCAGTTAAATATTCGACATGGAATTAAGGTTAATTGTAAAAGAAAACGTAAAAGTGTTTCGTAACCTGTGGTTAAAACCCCTCTTACACTAGACGAACGAACGCCGAACGTATAAAAATAAATTATATCCGTTCGTCTCCGTTCATACACGTTTGTTGTCCGTTCTTTATCCGGTGAATACGGTACAAGTACGGCGATGTCCGTTTTGTACGGTGAAAACTTTTGAACATGTTCAAAACTTGGAACGGACATATACCACACAAAATGTCCGGTGAATGTACGGTAGGTGTACGCTATGTTCGGTTGTCATGCGTTGTATATACGTTATTCATTCGTTACTTGTCTGTCTTGCATCTGTTTATGTACGGTAGATTAAATTGGTGAAACGGACTTTTACCGAAGAGATAACGGATAAACCGTTCGATTTCCGAACTAACAGCGGAAGCCAACCGGACGAGCACCGAATAAAATGAATTTATAAAAATGTATGTTGTGCAACGGTCAAAATTAATATGTAATAAAAAATAAGAATGGTCAAAGTATGCCACAATTAAAAGATAATAAGCACAAACTATAAAATATTTTGAAAAAAATAACAGCTAAGAACAGAAGGAAATGCCCGTATTTTCGACCTTATGGATTCAACTATATATGAGGCAACTGGATGGAAAACCAAAATTATGGTCCTGCCAGAACCAGAGAAACTTGAACCACTGAAGAATAACAGAATTTATCTGGTTGCCTCTAGCTGGAGTCCATTAGGCCGATAATTTGAGCCATACTTTCTGTTCCTTTCTTCTGTTTTAAGCCAGTCTTTTATTATTTTTTACTTTGTATATTTTGTCCTTTTTACGTTTTAAAATGTGGCCTACTTTTACCATTTTCATTTTGCTTAAAACGAATTTATAAGGATTGCTTATTATGTGATCATCCAATAGAACGTGCTATACACTACCTTTTACAAGTTGCTTCTTTAATTTAGCAATTGCAAGACTTATGCAGTGTTTGTTTATATGAATTTATATTGTCACATTTTTCTAAAATAAACCCAAAACATCAAAATTAAGCAAAAATTGTCCGTTTTCTCTCCGTGAAAGAGCATCCGCTACTCTAAAGACTGTATAACTTTAATCCGGTCTTGAGTATCTTCATTGGATTTTTCGCCTTGGGTCGTTAGTAAAGGTTATCTGTTACCCCGCGACAGTTCTTTTCTTAGGTCATTCTCTTGTTTTTCTATTCGGTGACATTTTTGGAAAATGAATTTAATTTGTCAATTATCTGTGTAAAATAAGTTGTTGACCGGGCAAAAGACACATGTTTAATATAGCAATGATAACAGGAAACACTTATAATGGCCAAAAATTACAATCAAATGCCACAATCTACCAAGGAACTGCACAAGAAAAAAAAGACAAAAGTAGACAACAATAAGAACTCGGGATAGCCTTTTTGAATCATCGATTGTTTTGCAGAGTAATTATTCAATGCGTTTTTACTCAGTCCTCGTACGGTACGTTTTCGTTAGCAATTCGTTTTATTCGGTACTCGTCCGGTATTTTACCGTTATAAATACGTTTTATTCGGTGCTTGTCCTGTAGGGTTTCGGTGTTGTTCGATGCGAGTTCGGTTTATTCGGTACCAGAACTGTGCATGTACGGTGTACTTACTGTATACCTTCGGGTTTTGTGCGTTTTCACTGTAATTCGTGAACGAGCAAAAATATTTTCCAACGTACAAAAATGATTTTCATCCGTTCCTCATACGTTTGTGCTATACGGTGTAGTGTAAGAGCGGTATTGACTGTAAGCATACCAACCAGAAATTGGCCCATCACTCGTCAGTTACCGACTATTGGGTAAGTGAAGATGGCTTGTGAGAGAATCGTACCTTCAAAAGAAGTGCATAATCTTTCCTATTTAGAAATCTCTTTTACATGTATTATTCTGTCTTTCCAAAATGACTTAATATGTGCAAAAATTATGATTCTCGTTACTTTAAATTAACCTTCCTATAGAGGAAAAACATTTTTAATTGTTAAAGATGACTGCAATCACACCAGGTAAATGAAAAGTGAGTGAGAACCGAACCGTCAATCCAAAACGAACAATCCAAGGACAATGGCAACATCAGAAACAAAAAAGAGAAAAAAACTAGATTTGCAATTGCAAGCAATAGCCGATGTCACCCCAGACCCCCCTTTCGATGATTCCACCTTGTTTGCAACCTCAACATCTACCTAGAAATCAATTTTCGTTGAAATAAGGCAAAGTTGAAATATTGACGTATTTTGTCGGCCATCTTGGAAATGGGGGACATTCGAAAACAATGTTTTGATGCATGCCCATCTTCTTTTGGTGATTCAACTTTTTGCCAAATATGAATGAATTCTGTCAAGGCATGTTTGAGATTTTATGATTTTCATGGAAATCTGAGAAATTCGAAACGTTGACGTCACTTGGCAGCCATCTTGAAAATGGAAGCCATTTGGGAAATTTTTTTGGTGGAACTTCATAAGGTGATCTAACTTTGGGTTCCAAATTTGAATAAATTCTGTCAAATCATCTCTGAGAACGAAGCCGGACAAAAATCATTGGAAGAAAGAAAGCGGAATAATAATAATAATAATAATAGAGAAACGGACAAAAACACAACATTTGTACGGCACAGAAAAGAAAAATGAAAGACTTTTTCTTCATGTTGAAAAGGCGATGAAAGTCGGCTGGTACAATGTAGGTGCACCGTTCTTTTGAAGGAAGCACACGATTTTTACTACTTACAGATTCTTCTCATTAAGTTGTTTTTCTTAGTGATGCAAATCTACCTACCATGGTTTTTGCTACAATCAAAGTGTTCCTAACATGATTAGAGCTGAAGAAACATAACCGAGGTTTATTACATACAAATGATTAAAAATTTGGCGGGGAAACTGAACTCCTGTTTAACATAAAGTCATAAACAATTTAATGTAAGAAAATAAATAGGATTCAATGATTGTTTTACTGAAAGCTTATAAAATGTAAAAAATGAAATTATAGAAAAATCATGGGCAAAAGATAAATGCTTTCAATTGATAAAATCAGTCGAGTCCGAAAAGCTGACACAAAGACCAACACATGAGGAGCAATTTCCTTAAGCTACAGAGTTATCTTTCCGAATACAATAAAACCTGTCAGCCGATGAGCAAACCACCGAAAAAGCAATTAAAACCGCGTTTCTCAAAACATCCGGATCAAGTCCGGATCAAGAGCGATAACACCACAAACGCTACCACTAGATGGCACTTCGCTATTTTCAATTCACCATCTCGGTAAAATACACAAATATATTCATAATATTAAATGAATGTACCTTATATTTAATAACATATTGATATAATAAACATTTCTCCACATGACTTAACAGTTTCGATAACAATTCTTGCAAGTAAACCCCTGAAATCTGTGTTTGAAATCAGGTCGACAAAATGTAAACAAACCACGCGCGACTCAATGTTTTCCTTTTTGGGGCCTCAATTCATTTGACACAAACATAGTTCTAGGTCACAAAATTATAAATAAACCGGTGTTATAGGAAATTTAACATGTGTTCCCTGTTTAATGAAAGTCTCACAAAATCTTAGCTGAGATATATCTTAGGATGGTCGTAAGTCCAATTTTCGTTCTAAGTCATGACTTACGACCTTACTAAGACATATCTTATGACAAAGTTGTGTCTAAAATCCATCATCTTAAGATACTATGATCAGTCTTAGCTAAGATATATCTTAGGATAGTCTTTCGTCCAATAGACGACCTTCCTACATCTTTTTATGAATGAATTTCGCCGGTTGACCTTTGGTCAATCGGCGCAAATTGCGTCACTGAACATTGTGACGTTAGAAAATCTATATTGTGACGTCAAAATTTTACGGGAAAATTCGCCAACAGGAATGTCATCTATAGGGGCCTGTTCACTGAAAGTGTCTAAAGAAAAGATATATCTTATGACATCTTTTTTGTCCAGATTTACACAGTATTTTAGGATAACAGGGATGTGAAATACAGTTGGGTGCTGACGCAACATTCAATCCAAGTGCACTCCAAAAGCGTTCCTCACGTGCACTTCGTGTGCACTTGAAAGTGATTCCATGACAGCCTAGAGTGAACTTGTGACCACTTTCAAGTGCACTTGAAAAGAAGATGCGATCGCGGGAGTGATCGCAAAGTGCACTTGAAGTGAACTTCGTGGCAACTTTGGATTGCTTTTAACGATTGGTCAGTTCAAAACACGTGATATTAATATGACGAAATTAATTTCAAGCAAAAAGTATGAAACTCGGCGACTTCATTCTCTTTTTAATCTATTTTTGATAATAAATTAGAACCAAAATGCCATTATAAATTATAGCGTTCTTTTGTTTTATTGTTCTTTTGTTTTATTTATACATTCCATGCTTACGTCACATTATATTCTTAATAAATCTTTCATAAATGGGTATTGTATCGAGGCATATGTTCATGCCAGAGACATTTAAATTCATATGCCATTTCAAGAAAACTTTCTCGCAATAACAAATTTATGAATCTTTTGTCAAAAATGACCTAAAAAGTGTGAGATATTATTTGTCAGTGCTTATTTCAATTCTCGCGACACAACATTTATATGTATTTTTCCCAATATTACCTTATAAGATTGAAATATTTTGCATTTAAGCTTTTTGCCTTTCTTGCGACACCAAATTGTTGCATCTATTGTAAAAAATGACCTCAGAAGTGGGAGATATTATATGTCGGTGCTTATTTCAATTGTCACGACACAACATATATATGTATTTTTTCCCAAATTACCTTATAAGACTGAAATATTTTGCATTTTAGCTATTTTCCTTTCTCGCAATACCAAATTTATGCATCTTTTGTCAAAAATAAATCCAAAAGTAGGAGATATTATGTATTGGTACTTATTTCAATTGTCGCGACACAACATTTCTATGTATTTTTCCCCAAATTACCTTGTAAGACTGAAATATTCTGCATTTTAGCTTTTTGCCTTTCTCGCGATACCAAATTGTTGCATCTTTTGTTAAAAATGACCTCAAAAGTGGGAGATATTATATGTCGGTGCTTATTTCAATTGTCGTGACACAATATTTATATGTATTTTTCCCAATATTACCTTATAAGATTGAAATATTTTGCATTTTTGCTTTTTTCCTTTCGCGCAATACTAAATGTATACATCTTTTGTTAAAAATGACCTCAAAAGTGGAAGATATTATATGTCGGTGCTTATTTCAATTGTCGGGACACAACATTGATATGTACTTTTCCCAGTATTACCTTATAAGATTGAAATATTTTGTATTTTAGCTTTTTTCCCTTCTCGCGATACTAAATTTATACATGTTTTGTTAAAAGTGGGAGATATTTTATGTCAGTGCTTATTTCAATTGTCGCGACACAACATTTATATGTATTTTTTCCAAAATCACCTTATAAGTATGAAATATTTTGCATTTTAGCTGTTTTCCTTTCTTGCAATACCAAATTTATGCATCTTTTGTCAAAAATGAATCCAAAAGTAGGAGATATTATATGTTGGGGCTTATTTCAATTGTCACGACACAATATTTATATAAATTATATGTATTTTTCCCAAAGTTACCTTATATAAAACTTCTTTAAATATTACCTTATATAAAACTTCTTTGAAAGGATGTGATAAAGTAAAATATTTTAAAAAATGAATTATTTTATTCATTTGTAAAGATATAGTATAAACCACATACTTTAGTAATGAAAATCTGACTATTCAAACATTTATGTCAAGATTTACAAAAAGTTATATCACGACATGTAAAACTTCTTCGAAATGGTATGATAAAGTAAAATATTTAAAACAGTGAATTATTTTGGTCATTTGTAAAGATTTAGAAAAACCTGACTTTTCAAACATGTTTATGTAAAGATATGGGATGTTGTCTCCTTGACATTTACCCCATTTCCTTTCTTTTTCATATTTACAAAAAGCAATATCGCGACATATAAAACTTCTTCGAAAGGATATGAT
The DNA here is from genome assembly GCA_002080025.1 of Modiolus philippinarum. Lineage (NCBI taxonomy): Eukaryota > Metazoa > Mollusca > Bivalvia > Mytilida > Modiolidae > Modiolus > Modiolus philippinarum. Next base: position 50,416 of record MJUU01046614.1, on the reverse strand, counting down.
AAGTAAAATATTTTTGAAAAATAAATTATTTGTGGCATTTTTAAAGATTTAGTATAAACTGCATAATGAAAACCTGACTTTTCAAACATATTTATGCAAAGATTTATAAAAAGTTATATCGCGACATGTAAAACTTCTTGGAAATGGTATGATAAAGTTAACTATTTAAAAAAGTGAATTGTTTTGGTCACTTGTAAAGATTTAGTATAAACCTGACTTTTCAAACATATAGCTATATCACAACTGGGACTAATATAACAGATCACAACATATAAAACTAACTACTTCAAAAGGATATAATAAAATAAAATATTTTAAAAAATGAGTTATTGTGGTCATTTGTAAAGATTTTATATAAATCACATAATGAAAATCTGAATTTTTGTCACTTATGAAGATTGGGTTAATGGGGTATACGGGGGAAGTGCGGCTTGCCTTTTCAAGCGAGAGGGAAACGGAATTTAGGCAATAAAATCGTTGGACTGGAATACACGTTCTTATAATTCTACACAACTGTCGTTTTCATTTTTGTAGCGGGAAAATATTAGCTGAAATGTTTTATATTTTATATATAACTGCAATTTGGTATTTTTTCGCATTTGCTTATCAAAAAGAACGCTACGTGGAAATAAATTTTTATAACCTCAACTATCGCTGAAAATGCGATCTAACTATATATATATATATATATATAAGATAACCTCGTTTTAAATAGTGATCCTCGCGACAGCTTTCAAGTGCACTTGAAGTTCACTAGTGAACGCGAAAATACCTGTCATGGAATAGCTACCTATTCAAAAAAGTGAACTTCGCGACAGCTAAGAGAACGCGAAGTGAACTTGAAAAGTGAACTTCAAGTTCACTTGAAGTGACCTTTTTGGAACATTGCGTCTGCACCCATCTGTATGTGAGCCTTTAATTTGTAACTAATATGCTTATAAATGCTTTTAGCATTTAATACAGGCTTTGTGCAAATCAGAAAATAATCATAAGAACTAACATATATAGGATATTGCAACTTTGAAATTTTTATTTTCATGTACATTTTTATCTATTTATTTATTTATTTGCATCAATGCAGAACAGTTTTTTAGCCTAGATGTACAACCCCATCCCACTGATATACCGAATTTGTCTTGCATGAATGTACACCGATATACACATCTTTTACGATTAATAATAACTGGAATATAAAATTTAAACTCGATAACTGTAAATAGTCTTGTTTACGTTCAGGAAAAGACCTATAACTACTTTAAATCTTTAATAGACTTCCTTGTTGTCAAACGAAAGAAACATAGTAAAGATGACTTCGTGTAGGCTGATAGCTTTGGTTGCGATTTTATTGAGTTATGTGTGTGCAGGTAGGAGTTACTATATTGAACTTGAAATATGCAATTTTAATTTACAAAATTCATTTTTCTTTAAATTGTAAAGACGTTAACAGCAGATAAATATTCTTATTGCCTGACCCCACGGGGTCAGGCAGTATAAGGTTTAGTTTGTACATGGCCGCGGCCATGTTTTCCGACGATAAAAAATGAATATTAAATATAACTCGTTTTCACGAACGTCTACATAAAAATAATAAACAAATTAGAGGAAGCTAGTATGTGTATACGATTTCAGACAAAATAATTAGACTTCGACAGATAATAAATAAAAACTTTATCAAGTGTAACAGCAAACACCTACAATGGCCAGGAACTACAATCACATGCCACAATTTACAAGCAAACTGCACCAGAAAAACAATAATGAAAACAAGAGACAAACATAAATAACGATAGAAACTCGGGATAGCCGGAATTGATATGTTGACATATCAATTCACCTGTTAATTATTTACAACAATGTAGATACTGCCGAATGTGAGAAAGAGGTCAAAGCGTGATGAAATTGTTATTATGCTATCCAGATTTTAACCAGATGTCGGTAAAAGACTAATTTACAAAATATAATGTCAAGATTAGAATTAAAACTAATAACAAGTTAACCCTGATTGCAAAAATTTATCAAGTGGAGAATACTTTGACATTTTAATTTACGTGTTAAGTATTTATTACACTGTAGCAGTGCAGAACAAAATAAAAATGAATCCACTTTTGTATTTTAGTTTTAACATGTTAGAGGAAAAAAGAAGATTGTCTCATGATTTGAATCTAAAACATTTTAGATAATTTTTACAGAAAATGCTTGAATAAATAATAAAATAACGAAGTTACTGTATTGATTATATTTTTTACATTCAATTTAGAAATATTTCAAACAATAAGATGTATGCAACTTTGGATGCCTAGCTAGCTCACACTATTCAGGTAGAACTAAGTCATCGTGACCTTTATTTCACTGTCGAGTGACTTGTTTAAGTTTTAAACTTCAAGATGAAGAACATCTGTAAAGGGCTCTGTATTGGCGGTACGAAATTTTCGATGTTTTCAGTGTTACATTTATTCGCGGGGTTTTATATTTGGTTCTGCCATGTATTTGTACAAATTTTGGATGATGTGCATTTACATCATAGCCTTTTATTATGTCCGACATAGCCAAACTTCATATATACAGTGATAAAAACTTGCATACAGATTAAAAACAGACCCTAAAAAATGTAGTACACTGTGGCATAATGTTAGCATTCATGCGTGACTAAGGGCATGGCCAACATCTTGGCTAGAATGAGAATGCACTCCTCAAGACTTAACTGCATGTCAAATATCAAGTGGCTAGGACTACTGGTAGAGGCTGTACTAACTGCTTGCAAAATACTTACCATGATTGTTCATACATGACTAAGTGCCAGCTAGGGTCATCATCTGGGCATTGAATTGGTATTTAATCCTTTACACTCATTTGAATGTCAAATATAAAATGGCTACAATTTCCAGTGCAGGCTATACAAACTGCTAGCCAAAAACTAAAAGTGATAGCTCATGCATGACAAAGGGGCTATGATCATCATCTGTGGAATTGGTGTGGTCTCAAGGTGCACCTGTATGTTAAATATCAAGTAGCTAGGACTACTGGTACAAGCTCTACTAACATCTTGCATAAAACATAACGAGAGCGTTCTTGCATGACTAAGGGGCCGGTGCCACCACATGAGCAAGGAATCGGTATATACTTCACAAGACGAAAGTGTATGTCAAATATCAAGAGGCTATGACTAGGCTTAGGACGTTATTTTATAATATTTTTCTTCAAATAGTTCCTGTAGTTTGATGGGTCGAACATCCATGTAGTATTTTATTATAACCCCCCCCCCCCCCC
>MJUU01046614.1:34165-46983 GCA_002080025.1 Modiolus philippinarum | reverse complement strand
GGGGGGGGGGGGGTCACTTCCTATATAGAGGTATATACAGACGTGCCGCTGGAATGGCCCTGTTTTTTGCAGTTGTCAACTATATGAATGGGTAGTAATTATTGACATCATATATATAAATGGGTCGTCCATTAACCCCAAATGGCCAGAATCTCTACTGGTTGCTGTAATTAATCAAGTATTTATCATTATTTGATGTTTAAGAACATTCCTGTTGTGAAATTAATGTTTTTCTGACTTAAATTATTTGACTGACGCTGTATCTTGTCTTTCATCCCTTCACGAAAAGTATGCTGTCGTCCCAGCAGACAAAGCCGCAAACAATGTTGTTTTTGTGTGCAAAAAGCACTATTATGATTGCCTAATACAAGACCTTGGCGTAGAAAATAGCTCAGGCAACCCCACATACAAAAATATTACTATAGATTAAGATGAAATCCTGGCAAATCATTAAACATTTCTACCAATGACAAACCTAATGATTTGCCTAGTTTGTACTGGACACCCAAACTTCATAAGTGGCCGTACAAACAACGGTACATTGCCGGCTCTTCCAATTGTTCTACTAAAGAACTGTCTATTACCCTAACTAAGATTTTGACTGCTGTGAAAGAAGGCCAGCAAAAATATTGTGACACTGTTTATTCACGTAGTAGCATCAATCATATGTGTATACTAAAAAATTCTAAAGATCTTCTGAACAACTTGAAAACCCGGTCACTTTCTAAGTTCCACTCGTTGAAAACATTCGATTTTTCTACACTCTATACTACTCTGCCCCATTCAAAATTGAAAAGTCGTTTGATTAATCTTTTTACTTACAAAAAAGGACAGAGCTTTAAATATGTAGCCTTAGCATATACATCTACATATTTTACTAACAAAGTACCAAAGGGTAACACATGATACTACACTGAAGAACAGGTGATCAGCATGCTGGAATTTCTCATTGACAACATATTTGTTCAGTTCGGGGGCAAGATATTCCAACAGACAGTCGGCATTCCGATGGGAACGAATTGTGCTCCTCTCTTAGCCGACCTGTTTTTGTTCAATACGAAACAGAATTTTTGCAAAATTTGGTCAAACAAAATAAAATTAAAGAGGCTAGATCCTTTAATTACTCATACAGATATATTGATGATGTCTTGTCGCTTAATAATAGTAACTTTGCCGACTATATTCCATTAATATATCCCCCATAACTTGAAATAAAGGAGACTACAGACACTGACCATTCTGTTTCGTTTTTAGATTTACTTTTGGAGTTTGACGACAGTGGCAACCTCAGCACACGAGTTTATGACAAAAGAGACGATTTCAATTTTGATATTGTAAACTTTCCACACCTCGACAGTAATATTCCGTCTTCCCCATCGTATGGAGTATATATTTCTCAATTAATTCGTTACGCTAGAGCATGTAGTCACTATCAAGATTTTTTGAAACGACACAGATGTTTAATTCGTAAACTTTTAAATCAGGGCTTCGAGAAATGCAGATTAATTGTTTTTCTGAAGAAATTTATTGGACGATATCCAGATTTGATTGATAAATTCCCATTTCCAATTCTATTGAAGACGGTTTTGTTTAAGTTTTGGCCTCTTTCTTGATGTTTCTCTCTTTTTGCAACTGTAGTGTGATTTGTGCACCGAGCTACAAAAATATTTTACCTGTATGAGACTAGGCTTGTACATCGAACGACAAAAATATTTTACCTATTAGAGAAAAATTCTATGTTTTGACAGGATCCGAGGCACACCACTAATTCGGCCTCCCATTGACTCGTATGTTAAATTCCGGGATTTCAAAAATTCCAATAATATAGAAATAAATTTTCCTAGGTGCGGGAACTTGTTTTCCGTTAACAGATCACCAACACGATAAAATAAATACATTTAAACCATATGTTGTATGGTCAAATAAAAAAATAAAATTAAATTGAAACTTTCCGGTTAATTTTGTACATAGTCGCAACAGAGAATTTTCGGTATTTGGTCGTATTTCATTCGATCCGTTCTAGCTTGTTATGCAACTTAATCATGTTTTTTCAACTGTGCTTTGCTCTCCGTCATTCACCTAGAAATATTCTATGATCTTGCTAATTATAACATGTATCAATTGGCTGGAGTCACTACAAATGAAAAGGCACTATTTTTAATAGTACTATTTTCGAGGTCTGTGAAACATTGGCGTATTGAAATAGTGTAGTGCGCCCTGACAATATTATGGCTTTGACATTTAACACAATCTGTGCACACAGAAGCTATAGTTAATCGTCATATAAGCGGGAGGTTGATGCATCAATAAACCTGGTTTAACCCACCATTTTATTTATAATATGCCCGTTCCAAGTCGGGATTATGACGGCTTGCCAAAAATGTTCTGTGTCGGATTGTGTTCCCCTGATTCAGTCGAATGTTATACGGATTTTCCTTACTGGTCTCTTCCTTTGATCGATTCGGACTCTTATTGTCACTTTTATTATTTACACTTATTTACTATACAGTTGGGTTGCTTATTTCTGAAAATTTACTATATGAATGGGTCAATATTTTGCTTGGTGAACTATATGAAAGGGGGTATTTTCAAAATGCCAGCGGCAGGCCTGTACCCAATTCCACCCGAAGTGACCCCCCGTGGCTTCTGATAATTATCGCATGCCTTTCCGTCACTACTCAGAAGCCTTATCACACGCAAGTTCGTGTATTTCCGTAAAAACGATAATCATTGCACACGATATCGTCATACATGTATCAAATAAAGTACAATAACAAAATACTGATACATATATAAATTATGATATGTCATTTTTCATATCATATACTAGTACTTTATCAGCTCAAGGTCATGTTTATCAGCCCGAGAGCCGAAGGCTCGAGGGCTGATAACATTAACGAGGGCTGATACAAAAAATGTAAAGCGTATGATATGAAAAATGACATATAATGATCTGTTTATCATATACAACAAATTTATATATCTTGATTTACCGTGAGAAAAAAAGACAAATCAGGTGGAAACCACTGGAAAAAATGTCGACTGCATTCAAGTATATGAATGGGGCATTTTCGGTTATATATGATTTATTTTTATACGATTTCTCCCTTTATTTTGGATATGGTTGCCATTAACCAATTTACCATTCTGCTTATGAATAAATTTCGCCTTTTTACTTGGAGTCAATTGGCGTAAAATGCGTCATTGAACATTGTGGCGTCAACAAATCTTTCTTGTGACGTCAAAATTTCCAAGGAAAATACTCCTCTATTGTAAACACGTGTTTCCGGAAATTACCGAAGAAGGGTGTGATAATTATTCCGAACATTGACGGATAGGCATTTGATAAATACCGGAAGTATCTTTATCAGCCCGCTTTCCTGTTCATAAATACAACTGAAAATTGTAGCTTTATTCAGAGGTAAAATCATGGCTTTATTTTTATAAAGTATACGATAATGCATTTTATAAGCATGAAGAAATGTTTTTTTCAGCTGAAAATTTCTTTTACAATTGAAGAATATGATAAAAATATCATTACATGTCATTTTTCATATCACATCCTTCATCAACCCTCGGTCATTAAATTATCCCTCGAACCTGACGGTTTTTGGGCTGATATTACGACCTTGGGCTGATAAAGGGTGAGATATGAAAAATGCCATGTAATAATCTATAAATGTCACCTGGTTTATCACAGGTTACTGTCCAAAACAGATTTTGTTTCATCAAAGCAATTGTTAATCTCGCTACATTAAAGTGTATAAATGTATATTGACAGGAGGGGTAGAAATATAATATTCAAAGTTCAGAAAATTTACATTTTACAAAAGTAAGAAGCAATGCCCTGTCCGATTTATTTTAAATAAATAAATAAATAAATAAATGGTGAATGACAGGATACAGAGTAAATGCCCATTAGACAAAGTCTCTACAAATACATGGTAAAAACAAGCAAAGGAACAACGCTTTTATTGTTGTTCTTCATTTTTAAAGCCCATCAGGTGATTTTTTTATCTGATGCCATATATTCAATCTTCAAAATACTATTTTTCCTCATGAAAGACAGTAGTTTGAGTGTTGCTTATTTTAATATCAGAATACGGTCGAGACAGCGAAAAGTTAACATTCAAAAGTTATAATTTGTTTGCCTACTGGGTCATATTCAGATATTAGATCGTAAGACATTCATCTTCCCGATCGTTTATTCACGTTTACAATATCACGGGGCCTAATCAGCACGTAAAAAAATTGTGGGTGAATTCTCGAATACGTAAAAAAAATATTGGGTGAAAAGGAATGTTCCATATAAAAATCGCTTTTATTTTCTAAATCAACCAAACCAAAAAATATGCGCATTCTACGGACAATCAGATTTCTAAACGAACTATCCATACGAGGGTTTTCATGTTCCAATGATTGAAGCTAGAAACTTGCACAAAAGTGTCATTGGCCCATTTAAAAGCTGAAGACGACTACATAATTCATTTTTGTAGAAAGCTACAGCTATTGGAGGTAATAATATGAAAAAGAAAGGAAATGGGATAAATGTCAAGGAGACAACATCCTAAATCCAGGTTAAAACGACCCAAAACAAAACCCCTAACCCAAAACATAAAAATAATACATGTAATGCTCTTTTGTTTACCAAAAATATTGATTTAAACAGTTAAAATGGAATTAAAATCGATATATATCAGAAAACAAATTGAATAAGCACATATATTTGGGTGATTTCAAAAGTACGACAGATAAAACGGGTGATTTCCATTCATGTTCTAGTCAATTACAGGTAGATTCGCTTTCATGAAGGAGAGGTTTTAAAATATTTCAACATAACTAGTAAAATGTCGATTTTCAAAAAGATTAAGCAAGCATGTTAAAATCGAAATTTCACTTATCTGAATAAGACTGTTTTTCCCCGATGAAATTCTTTAAAAACTCGAAAAATACAAAATGGCTGGAAATGTGTCAGATGTCTAATCGATGCCCTTTGTTTAAATGTTCGCATGCACATTTAACCAACGACTGAGAATGGAAGAACATATTGTATCCACTGTGGATATTTAAGTTTAAGGCCGTGGCTATTCTATAGGTTAGCCGGGGGAAAGTATAAATGTCTATTCTTCCGTCCAAAAATTGAAAAAAAATGCACCATTTAAAGATATAAATTTATTTTGGAAGTTTTCTGGATATTATTATTTAGAAGGTCTTTCACTTTAATTTTTTCATTCCTTTGGTCCACTGCAACTCCTGTGAAAACTACAGGACATATTATTTCAATACTTTGCGTGATATATAGATTCCACAACAGCATCGAGGGAGATACGACTTTTTCAGCTTGAGACATGAGATAGATAAATTTTCTACTTTCAATGCTCGAAAATTGTACTATTCAAAGTTTAGAAACGTCGTATCTTACTAGATACAGTTGTGGACTTTGTTTCTCTAATGACCTGAAGGTAATACTTGACATAAACATGGCCCTGTCTGCAATCTCAGAAACAGAGGTGCATAGCCCTTCCTCCGTCAGATTATCACCCCTACCGCGCCGTTTCCTCAATATCGGATTTATCACACCAACTTGCAAGGAAACACCAAGAAACAAGGCCAAAACATGAGTACGGGACAGAAAAGAAATATGAAGACACATACAGAAGAACAATGCGGAACCAACAGAGACCATGGGTGAGATCAGGTGCACCGTTAGAGTAAGCATACCCTGCTTCTTACAAGACACCCTCCGTGTTGAACATGTCAACTCCGGTCGTTAAGTCAAATCCAGTTGAGGAAAAACAAACTTTAGCTGTAAAAGGAAAGATCTGTTTTCACCAGGGAAGCATATATCCAATAGCGGTCCTCAAGATCGTGATTTCGACCGTAAAACTTCTGTAGTGATGACTTCGAGTTATTGGTTACAAACCATTGCTGAAGTAGCCTATTCGTAAGCGACCGAGCTTTGTCAAGGTGGTCATCTCAATGTTAGATAGAAATTGACATGGGACCTTTTAGGTCAGGACCGTATATCGATCTATTATCAGTTTGGGAGTTACCTATTTCCGTTAGATGTTTGCTAGCAGAAACTCGGGGAACCGTAAAAGAAAGATGATGAAGTACAAGGGCAAAATGTTTGTAAGGTCATGGCAGAAATTTTGAACGCAACCGTGCGGTTGTAAATTTTTTTCAGTTTTTGACCTTCAATGCTCTATACTTCTAATCGGCATGTCATAGAGACCTTCACCATTAAACTTAGCTGACATTTGTAACGTTTTTAAATTGTCAAAGTCAACATTTATATAATATCGACGAAGGAATAACGAAGCATAAAAGATGGAAGCAAGAATTCTCAATTACAATATGCAAAAAATGGCAACGAAAATGTAACACAAATGGACACGACATGACAAAAACAAAAAATGGAATGTAACTTAACTAAAGCACTAACAGTGTGAACTCCATAAAACTGAAGGTACCTTGGGTTTCCTCAAGATCTACGTTCATAATAAATCCATCTCTGTAGTGGATGCAATTTTTAACGAAGTCCATTCTATAGCAGTGATGTTTATCCTTGTATGGGCTGACTACTGTTGTTGATCAAAAGACCTATGATATGCAGCTTGATCAATAAGACCCATATTACGTTTCAAAGGCCAATGATGTGCTTTTAAGACATTTGATATGAATCTACGACCAAATGAAATGCTATCTTTACCTTTACGATATGCTACTTATATCTATGATATTCCGTTTAGACATACAATATGCATGATTTGTAATTTTTGCCCTATTTGGTAACAAGAGAATTGTTTTCTTTTTACTAGTATTTGTGCGCAAATTAGAACAGCATGAAATTAAACTTGATTCCGAAATTCTTAAACTTCCAAGTAAACTTTCTAGAATAATTTTTTGTTTCTATACTACGAATATCGTTTTTAGATATGTGATGGTTATCGTATGATTTCATTGATGTTTCAATCTAGCAAACCGCAAACCCCGGAGAATATAGTATTGAATTTGGACTTTTTACTGGAACCAACAATATTAGAATCCACAAGCTATTTCAAGTGATAAGACAATGCTTACACTCTGAAGAATTTGGTTGTGCACTTTTGTTATGTTTTGCTTCTTTACTTTTAAACATGATCAGCTTTATTTTTCCTGAGATCTGGTATTCACCCTCAGAAACTGACTTACTCCTGGAGATCACCCACAGAAGTTTTCTTATACTGTAAATTTTGCTTCAATACCAAATTTAAACCTGTTTTTATAGTTGCAATTCTCAAACAACAATTAGAGCTTTTGAGATGAAGAGAAGAAGCTTTCATAAGACATTGAAATAAGGCTTTTATTTCTTAAACAAGACTGACAGCTCAAATTTTTGCTTACAATCTGCACTTTTGTGCACGCTTCACACAAAAAGTACAAATGATTTTGAACTAAAACTTACACAGTACACAATTTCTTTGTAAGAAATGCTATATGAACACTAATATATAGTTGAGAGATTCTCACCTTGTCATTTCTGAAGCGGCTTTGTTTACATATTTTTGGTAATCACCCATAATTAAATTACTTATCTCGGGAATCACCTTAAATATTTGCCGAGCAGATTAGGCCCCGTGAAGATGGACGATCGATACTGATCACTAAAATCTTTTAAATTTTCAATAATTATAAACTTTTACTTTCAGTTGAAGTCTACCCTGTCACTACATTTTTGTTGATTTTTGAATTTCTTGTGTACAAATAAATATTCAATCCATATGTTTTCGGATTTCTCTGGAAATGTACTGTACTTATACTTTTCTCTGTAAAAATACCACACGAAAATAGGCAGCTTTCAATTTACAAAACTTCTGCCAGAAGAAACGCTTCAAAAGATGAAATAACCAGAAAAGAGAAACATTAAAATAAGCATTCTGGTATTTGGTAGTCGTATCTGGTGTATTTAAAAAGCTTCAAATCTCTATAGATATAGCCGTTCTTCGTTATTTACATATTCATTAATACTATATCTTCTTTTAATAACTAAATCACTGAAGTTATGAAGTGTTATGAAATGCAGCTTTTCGGATGCATCTTCTACAGGTTATTTGTAACAAAGTATAGCAAACATATGGTTACAAGTGCGCAATTATTTACAATGCATTTTCCATAGGAGGGTTCCCCTGTTTAGCGATATACTAAAAATAGACGAAGGCTTTTTTTTCATCCCGGGAGCCCTGAAAATGACAAGTACTTATACAGATCTTTCGAATTCCAAAATAAAAAATGGGGGGTCATGCGGCGTTTCTTGGTGTAAATTGAGGCTCAAAAAGGGGTTTATTGAAAATAATAAAATATTTTTGTGTCGACCAGATCCCATAAAAGGTCAAATTATCACCTTTGGGTTACATTGTTGAAATCATATTTGCTATAAACCGAATTGTAACATGACATAGTATTTTATTTTAAAACATTTAATTTTATTATCCACCAATCGTAGGAGTTGTAGTGCTTAATACTGAATACAGCTTTGGGTTCAAAACTGGATCTTGAACCCTTGTTCGAAAGTCAATAATTGCGCACATGATACCATATGTATCACGTTTATTTACAACGAACCGGGAAGCTTTTAAAACGCTTTTCCGTTTGAACTCTCAACACATTTGAAAATATAATTATTGTAACAGTTAGTGATCTCCTCAATTCATAGCAACTTCATTCTCTTAGATGAATTAATTAATTTATTTACTTTCTTAATCAACTAAATATCGAAGTTACTGAAAATTTTGTTTATGAGAATGGCATTTTCGACAAGGTCAAGCGAAAATATTTGGAAAACCATAAACCGAAAGATGTATACAATTTGATAGAAACAAATAATCTATATGAATGGAATAGAAAGCCGAAATCAGTTATAAGGATAGAGATTTGCATGAGGGGGGATACATGTAATCCTTAGTTTTAATTTAAAGTAAATCAAAAACAAAGATACTGAAAGTTTTCAAATGAAGAAAGTGAGAACCGAACCGTCAGTCTTAAACGAATAGTCCAGAGACAACGCCAACATCAGAAGCACCAACAAATCAGTACGGGACAGAAAAGAAAAATGAAAACACGCATACAGATGAACACAATGGCCAAAATAAAGCCATGGATGAGATCATGTGCACATTTAGAGTAAGCATCTAATGCTTCTTATAAGACACCCACCGTGTTGAACATGTCAAATCCTGTAGTAAAGTCAAATCCTGTTCTATAAAAAATAATTTTTATACGGAATACTCCTACTGTCTTTACAGTGCAAATCAATGTTTAAAAAAAAAGGATAACGGGAAACACCTACAATGACTGAAAATTATAAGTACATGCCACAATCTGCCAGGGAACTACTGTAAATCAATTTTATCTAAACAGAAAGCCAAAGTCAACTTTGTATATAATGATACTATAAAGCTTTGCACAAGAGAGGAAAAAATCAAAAGCAGGTATTGCAAGTTTACAAATAAAATCACCTTTCGAACAAGCACTATAAATCGAAAAGAAGAGAAAAAAGTGACAGTTCATTTAGAGAAAATTAGATTGGGACAAATACAAGGTTGGTATGTTCCTGACAAAACTTAAATAATGGTCTTTCGTTGAAATTGAAACCAACTTTTCATACTGATAGTCTTCGAATTGAAACTAAAGAAAATCACTGAAAACTTTAATTACATCGTGTTGCGAGAGCATTACATTAAACATATTTAAATAGTGTAAAGCGTATTTTAAAGTTAATTATTGTCACAATGAAGATCACACAATGTCATGAAGTTTCAATCTTTGAATTAAAATATATATAGTTTTTGACAAAAGACCTAGATTTATATCTGATTATGTCGGGTTACGAATGACAGTGACTGAAAGAATCGTTTGCCATTTTCTTGATCTTATGTTTGCTGACGATCTCGCATCCATGGGCTAAATGAAACACGGATTTAGTGTTGTTCGATATTTAGCTATGATCTCTCAACTGTGACCGTAATGAACTTACAGATATGAGCAAAACTCATTGTTGAAGGCCCCACAGTGACTTCAAGATGAAGAACAGCAATAAAAATAATAATCCAATGCTTGGTTCTACCACGCATTTGTAGAGACCTTTTCTCATGTGCATTTATTCCAAACTCTTTAAGGTGTCTGCAGGGTATTAATTTCCTATTATAGAATTTTGTGAAATTTTCTGTGTATTATTGTTCAAATTGTAAAATAAAATTTAGGGGTCACCGTGCATTTAAGCGCAAAAACTAAAATTGAAAATTTCAGGATTTTACATAGAAATGATAAAATGGGAAGATAGTTTGAAAAATCTATTATAGATTTTGTTCATACTTTGTATAAGTTTTGAAATCATTATATAGTTTACATATACTAAATAAAAATTAGGGGTCACCGTTGAAATAAGAGAAATAAATTGCAACATATTAATTTCTCATGTTGAATTATTTTATCAAATTATCTCCCTTGCATAATTTCTGTGTTCTGTAAATCCAGCAACAGATTTAAAGCTCGTGTGTTTTAGTTAATGTTTTTGTAATGAAAATGATGTTAAAATGGTAAGAAATATAAATTTTAAATATTTTGGAACTTCCTTTACATATTAAATAAATATGTTGCCAAATTTCTTATTGAATGAAACCTAAATGAACAATTATTAGACAAAAATGGCGGAATCATACCACTGAGACACTTTAATTGATTATTTGCAGTTACAAGCAATTACATATTTTGGTTCTTAGTTTTACTAAAAAACAACCTTTTTATCCGTAGTTATCCTTGAATACTTCTAATTAATACGTTTGCTTTTAGATTTAGATATAATACATGTATTCGCTGAATTAGACCATCCAGTAGAGATAACCTGCAACGATAACCAAGTTATTTCAATACAGAACATTACTGTAAATGAATATACTACAGAATGTCCGCACGATTCCTGTAGCGTTGATGTTCAGGACAAAGAAGAAATTCTTCAAAGATGTAATGGACAGCAGATATGTAATATTACATCGGACCTGCAAACTAACTGTTTAAAAGATAATGGGTTTTATAATTTAGATTTTTCTTGTCAAGGTAGGTCAATTCATAATAGAAACTTTGAATATTAAATACAAAAACCTTTGCAGCATTTAAGTTTAATCAATCAATATTTTCAATGATTGGATATCTGTGGATTCGTGTCATTTGTTGCTAATCATATATGAAATCTAAAAGTTATATTAAATTACCACAACTTTGATACGTTTTACTATATCACAATTAGGCCGATAAGTAGTTATAAACTACACGTCTCAGCACCTGGATTTGCCTGGATTTGATCCAGTCTTTGCTCAGTGATCCAGGTAAAGGTGGATCTTGACACAAGTCATTACTTTTTGTGTTGTATAAACAAACAGGTATATACCCTCCGAAAAAAAAAATCCAGCTGAAATTCAGTCTCGGATCAGTGACTAGATGAAGCGGTGATAAATAATGTAAGACCAAACATGTGTATAAAATCAGTCAACCAATACATCTACTATACCCCTAATTAAGGTCTTTCCCGTTTCAGACGGAAAGACCTTTCTGTATTTCTTCTGTTTATTAAGGTCTTTCACCACAAGTGAAAGACCTTATTGTATTTCTTCTGATTATTAAGGTCTTTCACCACATGTGAAAGACCTTACTGTATTTCTTCTGATTATTATTATTAAGGTCTTTCACCACATGTGAAAGACCTTACTGTATTTCTTCTGATTATTATTAAGGTATTTCCCACTACAGTGGAAAGACCTTATTGTATTTCGTTTGATTATTTGATTATTCTTCTTTTTTTTTCTTCTGCCATCAATGTTGTCGAACTGCTTAGACCAATCATAACCAAACTTGGTACACTTAACAAGCACTGGCCTGGCTCGACTCAGGTCACCCTTGGAACCGATTCTATTTTTAGTAACAGAGTTATCTCCCCGAATACGGTTTTTCTTGTTATCAGGTAAACTCAGAAACCGTAACCGATATGAAAAAACTGAGGTAGGGAAAATGTTGGACTCATCCTCTGGATGATTTGTCATCAAAAAAAAAAATTTTGTGTCGCGACCCCGGTTACGCGTTTTTGACCCCTAAATATGCAAATTTTTCAAAGTTGTCGGATTTTGATGAAATTTGGTTTCCCAGTAGCTTTTATGGTCCTGATTACAAAAAGGGGGTCAAAAAAATTTTTCGGCCGCCATTTTCAAAATGGCCGCCATTCGAAATTTTGTAATCGCGATATCTCGGAAACGATAAAAAATTTCTGAAAACATTATATTGCAAAAATGTTCCTCTCATTGACATCTACATTTGATTCAATTGAACGGAAACTGTGCGACGAACCGTTTTTGAGTTAAAGCCCTTGACGCGTTTCCGTAAATCGGTTTTTTGCGAATAACTTTTAAACGCAAACAGACAATATAGTAAACATATATGTTTAAAGTGATCAGCATGAAAAGACCTTCAATTTGAGTACCAGGTCGAAGGTCATCGCTGACCTTTGACCTTGACCTTTGACCTTGTTATCCGATGAACTCGGAAACCGTAATAGATTTCTTAAAAAGTATATCAGCAAAAATGTTCATCATGTCAAGGGCTACATTTGTCTCATTTGGACCGAAGCTCTCCGATGACTCCCTGAAGAGTTATTGCCCTTGACGCGTTTCAGAAATAGGTTTTTATAACGTTTAAACCTTTACAGATAGTATGGTCATGTAACATATCAAATTAATCAGTAAGAAGAGACCTTCAATTTGATCCCAAGGTCAAAGGTCATCAAGGTCATC